>JAQFYM010002073.1:0-26239 GCA_034694785.1 Agrenia bidenticulata | reverse complement strand
AAATTCGTGACGTTTTTAGAAACTATAGACCCCTGCTTGTATGCATTGCTACACAAATAATTTTACGATATTTTTACAAACCTATCAAAATATAAGGTGAAGTTTACAGTTACACGTATAAAATTTATACTAGGTTTGCACACGAGTCTAAAAACAAAATATAAAAACCGATTAATCGTTATTATCTCAGTATAGTGTAAAAAGCATATGCAATAATTAACAAAAGGCCGAGTAATTACTAAAACTGGTAAAAGTACTAAATTGCTATGTATCGAATCTATCCAATTGGTAGTTGAAAAATATTCGCATATTTTCGGATACATAAAATGCACAAAAAAATTGTCAGTTCATCATACAGCAAAGCCAAAAACGAATCCATCTTAACGCTTGATGTAAAAGAAACTGAACTTGAGATGCAATATATCTGAAAAATCAAAAGACTAACATTATGCTCTTATTAGATGCTTTTTCAAGTGCGGATCACTTATAAGCAAATTTACTGTTCTTTTTTTGTAAGAACTGACATAAAATATTAAAATTATGTATATTTTTTATCATTTATACAAAAATCATATTGATCGAAATATATGAATGTTACAACAAAATTATCATAACTATATTTTGCCCCTAGAGACTTTTATTGAATCCCATACTACTTCTGATCCTTGATCATTTAAAGCAATCGCCATAATCATAGGTTTATGTCTACCATTTATATGCTAATCTTTATATATACTTGCTTCTACTACATGCCCAAATAGCAGTTCTATACAATTGCTGAAATAATCGCGACCATACGTTGTGTTTTAAATAAGATATAAAAAAAACATAATTTTTTGAATTCAAGGATTGTATTTTATTTTTTATAGCAAAAAAAGAAAGCCACCGGAAAAATTGCTGACAGCAAATACATCGACGCAGGTACAAGAACATACATTTAGTTCAGTTTTTTGTCATTATTTATATTTCTTTAAAAAAAAATAAGTCCTCATGTACACAAATAATAAAAATAAAGGTAAATCAAGATGAATGCTGGTTTTCTTTAATAATAAAAAAAGTCGCATTATTGATAATCATGATTTCTATTTTTAATATTTCAAGCTAAAATTTATATTTTTTGTTTATTAAACAACACAAATTATATGTGAAATATGCAAAAATTCATACCCGCAATATGCAAGTGTACACAACGATGCCAGTAATAAGGCACTAACGTACACGCGTGGTCAAACTTCGCAGGAGCATCTTATCGCCAAGCAAACAACATGCCGTATTCTATCGTGTTACGTGTAGGAAAGATGCGCCAAGACCAGCGACGAAGGCTTGTCTCTGATTGGTTTAGAAGTAAATTGGTTCTGATTATGAGTGGTTAAAAACAAATAACGAATATAAAGTTACTTGATTGGTAGATAACCAATAGTAAAAAAGGTACAAGTAATATAAGAAAATCCGCAATTAAAAAATTAAAAATTATATATTGTAAATGTTTTTTTTGTAAAAATAAATCTACTTTATGCGATACGCAGCATTATTCAAAAAACGGATTTTTTATTTAGGATACCTTTTTTTCTGTACAGAACAACATACAAAAGATATATGTGTGTACACAGATGTATGTCGTAGAAAGAAACTCCTACACATCAACAGGTATACTCGCATATTTTAGCTTTATCTATTTTGCTGTTTAGTTTCTGAGACAATGGAAAGCGACTAGACAACAAATGAAATAACAAATTTTTGTTTATATGCAAATACAACTGTTTAAAGAACTTTAAAAGTAGTGTATGTTTTGTTTTTCATGTTTATCGTATCAATTACAATAACACAAGATCACCTGCAAGGCAGATTCTACTAATCTACGACGTTTAACAGAATCCAATTTTTAGAGTTGTTTTCTATTTTCTAATATTAAAGTCTTTTTTATAGACCTACCAAATATGAATGGTTTTTTGAAAATTTTGCAAGCTTACAAATTTTTTAACTGTAGTAGATTTAGTTTTTGAAGTAGATAGGTGTAATATCAAAATCACTTTACCGTCATGCAATAGATTTTTTTTGTTATTAGAAACGATTTTCGGTTTGAATTGACTTTTAGGATGCGATCACAGCAGTCAAATACATAATAAGGTTGACCTAGACGAAGCATCTTTTAAAGATGCATTTGTATATCGACGCGTTGTCTTTGCAACAAAGACAAATTTTTTTTGGAGGTGGTATATATTGAGATGGGCTGGTACGGCGCTTTGAACAAGAAAATCGCTTAAAGGCTATAAAAATGCAATGACTGCTATATTTAATTTATATAATAGAAGATAATACAGTCGAAGAATGACAAAAAAACAAAAAATCAGCCTTTTTCAAATTTATTCAGAAAAATATGACATTTTTAATTTTGGATAAAAGAGCTTCAAAATTAAAATATTTGTAGGATGTCCTTTAACATACCATGATTTTTTATTTTAAAAATTGACAACAATATTATCAGTTTTTTTATATTAATTCTTTTACCGTCTTCCTATATTCGATGACTTCTTAATAGTATATGATGTCATCCTTAAATTAAGCATAGTGCGATAAATAAAATAAAATCATAAGAAGATGTTAAGTGTTGCAGATAAAAACTATATATATAATATACTTAAAAATGCAACAGCTTAACATTGATATTAAGGTACAGAGGTTTTACTTTTATAATTTGCTACTCTATGTTTTAAAAGTGAATTTTTAAAAAGAATATATATCTTCTTTAATTTTTTAAGACTAGCAAAAAAGACATATAAGGATAATAACACATGTTGGTTTGTTAAGGTGACAGTAAAATGTTTAATGCGTAAAAGTTGTTATTTAAATTGCGTTTACTTTAAAAGTTAATGATAAAAAGAAATACCTGCATCAAAAAATGCCTTTATTTTAGTTCCAATATTATGAAGTTATAAATCTTTTTATTTGCAGCAAAAGATCAAAAAAAGTTGTTTTGAACTATAATGGCCGTAAAAATCTTTGAATTAAGAAAGTTTTTTTTTTTTATGAAACTTATAGGAAGTTAAAGTAAAAGTAAAAAAGTATAGTAATCGTTTTACGTAAAGTATATCCGCCTTTAAACGCTGATTATATATTCTTTGAACAATTCATTTTTTCGTTTAATAAGCGAAAAATTTTTTGTGTCCTCTTTGACGATTTTAACGATTTTGTTTTCCAGTGATTGGTTTTAAAAAGATAATCGATCTTTGGTCTGACAGAATCATTGCGTAACTAGTGTAAAAAGAGACAAAGGAAGAGTATCTGCCCCTTCTACACAAAATGCAAGCCTGAATTTTTAGGTATTCTATTTTTTTGTGCATAGTTTTTTTGATTGAAGAATTTCTAAAAAACTTTCAATGTGATTTTTAACTAAAATTAAAATACGAAAGCGCACAAGAATAGGTTTTACGCCCTAGTTTAACCTTTTTTTGCAAAAACACTGATATATCTCTTGCCATTTTATTTCTGGGTACGGAACTGGCCAGATTTATCGTATAATTGAGCTTCCATATTTGGTATTTCTATTACATAAGTCACAAAAAAAATTCAATATTTGTTTTGTACTAGACTTTTTATAAATAATGATTTATTTTTCTGTTCTGTTCTTTCTTTTTTATTTAATTGCCATGCAGATAATAAGACTTGGTTACATGTTTACATTTTTAAATATGTTTTTCATTATATTTAAAATCAATTCTACGCCAAATTATGTTGGATCTGCGTTGTTTTGCCGCATATTCGTCTTCCCAGTTACCATGTAGTTGTTCGAATGTTTTCTGTTCTTGTATTTGATCCCTGGTTTGTCTTTTTTCTGATACCCAACTTCTTGTAAACTCTTGGTTATTTTTTTTTTTTTTGATTACATTCTTTCGACAAATTCTTAATATATTAAATAACAGCGAACCGATCCTTTTTCCTTTCCTATGTTTTACGCATTATGTTATTATGCTGACTCAGCAATTCATTGTAATCTTGTCATATTTGGACTGCATATTGCTTATGTCCGTTTTTCCTCTTTATTAACTCCCACGATTTAGCTAGTTTATATCATGTTTCTTTTTTTTTAAAATTTTAGATTTCGTTTAAAATGTTGTATTTTTGCCTTTGCGGCATATCTATGCTGTTTTATCATTCTTCTATATGTAAATGGTTCGCAGGATATGCAATTTTTAATATATAATTTACTATAAGTTATTTCTGATATAAAATTTACCATCAAGAATACAAGTTTTACAACCAGCTTTATCATATTCACGTAGAAAATTTTATACATGCTAAATGTTACTTGTGCAAAAAAAACCAGAACACTGCATGCAGATTTTCCTATCAGCGAAAAAAAAAAACATACGTTTCTTTAGTTACAGTTCAAGCCTTGAAAAAAATTGACAGCAGGAAAAAACTTTCGAAACTATCTAGCCTCTAAAAGCATAAATGCTTTTTTTTCCACTTGTATAACAATACATCTGAAAAAAAATGATAAAAATTCTGTAAGTAGAGATTGTTAAAGATGTATACACAAAACATTGATGATATGCCTCTTTTATACTTAAATGTATATTACTGTTAATAACCTAGCCCTATATTGCTCCTATAGGCATATAATATGGTCTTTGAATTGCCTTTGCGGGCGAATATATACAACTTCCACCGTCCGGGCTAACAAAAAACCAAAGAAAGAGCTTTAAAAATTTTTGCCACATCACTTAAATTATTAAATCAGGTTTTTAAATAAGGATATACGTAACAACAATTTGCATTTCATCTGATTAAAGGCACGTATTAAAGGGGACAAAAATAGTGTAGAGAAACAGTTTTCTATTTAAGCAAGTTTATTGTTTTTGTAAGTGACTTTTTTTTAGACTATAAACATGTTATTGGTGTAAAGTTAGCATTAAATACCGATATTCATTTTTTTTTTACTTTAATAAATTGCAATAATCTAGTTGTCAAAAATATTATTTTTTTTTTTTTTATCTGCTTGCTCAGATACATTTTAAGTAAACCCCACTTTTATATTAAGTAGACAAAAAAAAGAGTTTTACGTTTGCAAAATATATAAAACCTGCTTATAATTTATGATAAAAAAAATTGTGGCATATAGTAGTTTTCAATATACCTAATTACAATTAAAATTTATATTTTCATAAAAAATATATTTTAAAAGAAGCCAATTGGTAAAAAATTTCTAAATAAAGCTAATAATTGTAGGATTTGTTTTTGGTAATTATTAAAACCAGATTTTTGGTTCATTTAATTTTTAATTCACTTTTTCAGATTTCAATTCTTTTTTTCAACTCGAATTTCCGACCCTAGTAGCCAAGCATTTTATGACAGACAGACTAAACAAAACGATAAAGTATAACATTGTAGAAAAAGCGCGAGATTTGCAGTTTACACTATTGTTTTATTTATAATATAAATAAATGCGTAAGTGAAAAAGGTTTATAAATTCTAAAAGAGAAAAAAGATATATTTTTATGCAATGTTTAAGCAAAGAATTATACAATTATATATGTCCTACGCAAATTCATCAACCTTGATCTAACAAAAAAAATCGAAATGCATTTTGTTCGCATTAAATATCCATAATAAGATTTTATATTACTTTTCAACAATTTAATAGATTTTAGATATTACAAGATTTCTTAAAATAATTACATGTATATTTTATTATTCTAGTACTTTTTGTTATTTTAGTCGCAAACAAAGCATATTTTTGCTTTTTTTATATAAAATACAAAAATTAATTTTTTGCCATAATTTATGGTTATAAGATGCATCCCTTTTTTAAACTTTAGTGCCAATCTATAGTGAAGAATCACGAAAAGTGATTTTTATCGGTTTTTCTTTTTTCCAAACTGTTGATAAGAATTCACTATGGTGAATCACTACAGTAAAAGTTTGCTTTGGTAAATCACTAAAGTGACAGTTGCCTTATTTTATCACTATAGTTAAAATCTAAAACAGTAAAAAATATAATAAAAGGGTAATATAATCCTTTTTACCTGGGTAGTCAATCAATATGCCGCAATGAACAGACACTAGCCGCAATTATACAATCAACCAGTCTTAGTTAAACACTCATACAGCCGCAGTTACATATCTACAACCTAGAAATTACTCGTATACTATGCAGCGATAACTTGTTCCATATGCCGCACTTTTTTGTGTAATATGCCGCATACTTAAAAATCAAACATCTGCAACTTGTTTTCGTTAACTGCAGCATATGATTTTTTAGAATGCCGCCAGAAAAAATTTTTGATTTGAAATTTAAAAAAAAAAACACAATTAATAACTTTTTTCAATAATTACAGAAATATTTCCATAATTTTAACAAATATTTTTTAAATTTCAAAAAAAATTATTATAATGGGTTAATGTCCTAAAAGTAAAAAAAGTTGATTAATCTCCTAAATTCCATAAAAATTAGCTATAATTTCTTAAATGCCGAAAAAACAAAATATAGTTTAATTATGTTAGAAAAAATATCAAATTTATAACAATACTAAATAAAAGAGAAAGAAGTAATTTAAAGCGCACCAAATACTAATACAACAATATGTTTTAAAGGTATTAGTGTATCAGAAGGTAATTTTTGATTCTAGATAATAACAACCTGATATATTTATTGCAGTATATCTTTAATATTCTGATGCTGATATATACTACCGTCTCAATGACCTAAAACATACAAAAAATCAGTTTGTGTTAATAAAATGCATTAAACAGCAATCCACAATCGGATAGAACACGCTAAAGTTGCCGTTATAGAATTTGTCATAATTAAAAAATTCGACATTTCATTTCCGGCGCTTAAAAAGTAACATTTGCAAAGTGTCGTATTATGTCAAGTAAAAGTAAATGCTAATCTTGATAGTTTAACAATGCTTGTTTTGGCTTTTTAGACGATATAAACTTAATTTTTTTTTGGGCATGTCAAAAATGTTGGCGATTAGTAGGGGCATTTAGGTAATATATCATTTTTTAAGGATGCATTATAGTAATAAACGCTTTCATAATTTACATCAATTTTTTTTTACCCGCGGCATTTGGAAAAAAGATGGTCGGTATTTAAACCAAACGCGTGTGCATTTTGATTTAATAGTATGCGAAATATTATACAATTTAGTTCGGCATATTAAAAATCAAACGCAGCATATGAAACAGTCAAATGCATAGGATAAAATTTGCAACTGCGACTAGATGATTGCTTAAATGCTGCTGGTTAATTGTCCAATTGCGGCTAGGTAAATATTCAATTGCGGAATAATGCATGACAACCCGGTATAGTGAATGAATGTTTTATTATAAAAAATGAAACATGTTTTAATTTATACTTAAGTAATAATTCACTATAGGGAATATCACTATAGAAAATAAATTCTCCGTCTGGAACACGTTTTTTAACTATAGCGAAAATCACTTAAGTAAATACCAACTTTCTTATTAGGGCGCATCTTCGCTATAGTGAAAAATTAGACGCGGTTGTTATTATTAAAAAACTATTCTCTTTTTACTATTCATCTTGCTTTACGCATTTCTTTTCTTCTTGATTGTGCAAATTTTTTTCCTATTGTTTGTAATATTTACTTTTTATCTCTACGTTAAAAATTTGCTACGCGCTAGGTGCGCTAAATGAAAAGGCTGTATATGTAGACTATAATTTTACAGAAGCATCGCTTAAAAAACATATAAAACAATAGTAAAAATAGTTCGTGCAGCCTAGGCTCTAAAACAGTAATAAGTGCCACGTTAAGTATACAAACTTTTTTTTCCTGTGCATCGTAAGCAAGACGGGTTTAAATTAACGGCATAAGGCATACATGTAGATACATTTTTAAAAGATTTATGGCAAAATAATACAACCAATTTGATATTATTGTTTTTTGTTTATGTATTTTTTATATATGGTAAAACATATGTATTTTTAATATTTTTGTTAGGCAATAATATCGCATCTTTCGCTTAATACAAAAAGAAGCGTGGTATACAAGCCAACGGCTATACTTTATACAAGCAAACAACTATGTTTATAAGTAGATATAAAAATTTGGACTAAGTAATTGGATCTTTATGCAAAATAAATATAAACGAACTTTTTCGATGAAACAGTTTGATACAAATATTAGTGCGATTATAACAAACGGATATGAATTTTTTATGCTTTTATTGTCCATTTGTACGTTTTATATAGCTTAGATTGAAACAAAATATACGCCATATACAAAGACTAAATCTGTATTTTTGTATTTAATTCTACTTTTAACGATCTTTTCTACATAGCACATAAAAAATTATATAGAAAAGCGGCGCCCGGCTACAGGCGCGTGTTTCAGGCAGCACATATCTTGCCCGTTTGTGCCGATAGGGGATGATATTCTTTTTTTTAACGACCTTTTAATGCAAGATATGAGTTCATATCTTGTTTGTATGTCAAAAATACAGTAAAAATACGCTTAGTGACACGCAAATTCTGTGTAAAAAGAACAGGAACTGATTTTGGCACGTTATCATATATATTATAAACCTGCTTGCAAATAATAACTTTATATAGTATTGAACGTATAACTACTATAACGTGGCTTAGACGTATTTTTTTTCTTATAATATAGCGATATTTTTGAGTAAACGTAGCCTATAAAAATCCATATAGTGAATTTCGCTATGGTATAAGATTTTAGATTATTTAACAAACAAAAACTACTATAGTAGATTCCCTATAGTGAAATTTGCCTATCTCTCTTTTTTTATATGTTTGAAAAGAACAAATATAAAATCACTACTTTGATTTTCTGATATAGTGCGGATCTATATCGAATTATTTTTATACTGCATGGCATGTCACAATGATAAAGATAGGCAAAAAAAATAGTGTATGCATACACAAAAACATACTGAGTCAACACCAATGCCAGGATATGACACATCAGTGGTAATGGACGAATAAAAAAGCTTCCATTAAAAAACACCGCCAAGATTAAATACACATTTCAGACGTTGGGGCCTTTTCGTAAGATAAAATCTTCAAAGTATAAAATTTTGAAGTTTTTGCAAAGTGGTTCCTATATCACGAATCTGGTTACTCTGAAAGTCAAAGGTGATACTTATAATCTTAAAAAATGGTATGCTATAATATAAAAGTTGTAGAGTATACCGTTTGCATAGATTACAGCGTAAAGTGCAAGCTTATTGTATTATGCATGCCGAACTATTAGCGTTTTATGTATCAATAATAACTCGATGCAGAAAAGAGGCATTAAATACATTTTACACGACTTACTATATGCTACAACTCATTTTTTTTATATTTTTTGCTTGTGTGTCGCTCGTATCAGCCCCTGATAGAGGTCCATCGTGCAGCAATGCTGACAACGTCAGCAAAGAGTGTTTCAAATAGCATTTTTATAGCATAAGCAAAAAAAATTAATTTTCACTATATTAATTTTTGTTAATTAGCATTTAAAGTAATTTTTTACAGATAGATCTTTCACTATACTGAATTCAGTATAGTATAAAAATTTTAAACAACATAAATTAAGTACTTAGAAATTGCTATACTGTTGCTCACAATTGTGATAAATACAGAACGGGGTATATTTTTATTTATTTTTTCATTGTTTTTTTCGTCTCTTTAATTATTAAATTTTCTTATACAAGAGAAACTGGAAAGATCCTAACATGTTTGGCTCCTCATAAACTTTTTCATTTTTTTTTATAGAAATGCCTTTGAAGCAAAAAAATGAGATTTTTGCATACTCCAAGTATATTTGCATAAAGCGATTACTTACATCTACCCATAAAAAGGTTTTATACAGCAAAAAAAGACCAAAGGATTATTGATTTGCGTTTTAAAGGGACCAGGCACCTTTTTTTAGTATACGCAGCACGGCGTATATGTAGGCTTGCCAAAAACGATGTTGTGGGTTTGCGCGTACATATAAAAATATAATTGTAATTTGTGTTTTTGCGTATACTGCTTCATGATGGATTTGGCCGATTAGTTGATTAACATTCTACAACCGAAATAGTTAATAAAAACTGAAATAATTCCGTGATGTATTTTTTTTTGTAGTGCTGTTCATATGCATATCAGTTAAACATTAAGTGGGCAATCCCTGATCATTACTGCCTCTGTGTTCTGGTAGATATTTTTGCTTCTTTTTTTGTATTATTCACAAGCAAAACATACAAAAAAGAATTGTATCTTTACAAAAATATCATAAAATATGTTTACAAGGTATTTCATTTTTAAAACATAATAAACACCTGTGATGTCTGTGTTCAGATTTTTCTAATGAAATTAAAGCGTCAAAAAAAGGTTTACTACTAAATTATGCAAAAAGTTTTTTTTTAAACTAAAAAAAAATGCTGAGAAACAAAGCATAAGCAGTATCGCATCGTAGTTAATATACGCATGTAATTTTTCAGCAAGTACAAGTTACAAAGAAGTTGTGAAAAATGTAAAGACAACTAAATATGGTTTTTTTTATAGAAAGCAATCCACAATGCTTATTTATAAAGCTAGTGCATGTTCTGAGCAACATTTTACATGTATAACCTCGATTGTATTGATATTATGTCTTTTGCTAAAAATCAAATTTTTTGGTCCGAAGGCTACTGGACAATCAATGCTCTACTGTATCTTGTTACGAGTCGAATACAAAAAAAGCAATGCATGTTTAAGGGAATAGGCATGGGTAGGGAGTGTTTGCACTAGCTGCCATTATATTTTTGTTATGTTGGAAAATTGTTGGAACGTTTTTTTGGAGTATGCAAAGTATATTTTTTTCATTATTCAAAAAAAAAATTTTTATGTTGTTATACAATATAGCTCTTTAAAATTTGTACACGTATAAAAAAGTTTTGGGTACTTACAAATGCATAACACGTTTCAAAAAGATTTTTAAAATAACGCAAAGCAAAAAGAAAGCTCTATATTTAGTAGGGTCTTTACGTATACTGTATAGTGCCTGATGAACATACACATGGCTTACACTATACCAACAAATGTATAAGTAGTGTATAATGTAAGCATGTTTAGTGACTTTTTATTAGGGCCCGGATAAATGCCGGTAGCCGGCAAAAATTGAAAAACCCGGCAAAGTGAAGGTTTCTAGAAAAAAACCGGCATTTGCCGGCAATTACTTAAAATTGTATTTTAGTAACAAAAAAATGTTATATAGTCATTCAACTTCACTTTTTTATATTTTATTTTAAACAAAAAATATATTTCACTTATTATAAACTGCATTTAAAATACTTTAAAAACTCCAATTACACTAAATAATATACAAATTAATAACATAGAACAAAGAGAAACCTTTTACCAATATTGTCAGTAAAATTGTAATTTTTTTATCTTGTATCACAATATGACTATACCAGGGTCAGAAAGTCACAAACCTAGATTGAAATTAGACATGTTACTATATAAAATAAAAACAAAAGTGTATAAAACTTTTTAACTATTATTTTTAAATAGCTCTCCCAATAATCTTTTAAAGAACGAGTTTCTCTCTAGTTTATTTTACGTTTTCTTTTAAAGAACAAATTTTGCGTTGGTTAAATTGCGTCTTTATAAAAATTTATTTTTTATTTTTCGTTTTTGTTTAAAGTATTTTTTAGAAATTTAACCCAAAATCTTAATTATGCGTAGCACCAACTTATTTAAAGTCAATTTTTGTCGAACTTATAGCCATTAAGTACGTTTAAAAGATATTAAAAAATACCGGCAATTTATTTCGGGAATGCCGGGCCCTACTTTTTATACCCTTTCGCGTAAATTATATATTTATTCTAAAAAACTGTATTACAATAAAATTTGTACAAAAGACTACACTTAAAACGTATAAAGGAAACCCTGATATTTTAATGACGTTTTTTTACAGTTATATCTTATAATGCAATTTCACGTTCTATGCAAAAATATTGTGTGAGTAGAAATCTTATTGAAAACCATAAATCAAAATCACGTATAAAAAAACACATTTACATATATTTAAAATGTTATCTGTTTTTACTGTCAGACTTTCCCTGCTTTGTGATCGTTGCGTTGTGGTAAAACAAATTTAAAGATTTAAGCATGTTTTGATGCAAAAATACGTTTTGCTTGTATAAATATACGATTCACTATATTTAAGCACATATGATTTGCACTAAAGTAAGCAAGGAGAATCACTTAAAAATAATTACAAGTTTCAAATACGTTGCAAACGAGCTATATTTTATATTGAGTTTAAGGTATATAAAAATCCAATAACATCATAGACAAAATTTCAATAATGTTTATTTTTTTACAAAAACTAAAAATGTATAGTAAAAATACTACCGCTTACTATATATACGTTTTATCGTATAGTATATACCGTAAAGTATATACCGTATAGTAAAAAAACCTTAGCCCTGATATTAAGGTATAAAAAAACTGTATTTAAAATGCATTTACCTGTATAATTGTCAAACCATAACGATCATATTAATCTTAAAAATTTACCTAAAGGCATTTTGCTTTATAATATTTCGCAATTTATTATGATACTCGTTTCGCTTTTTAAAAAAAATCTAATTTGTAATATTGGAGTTAATGATTATTCTGTAATAAATGCTTGTATTTTTACATCTGATCAACATAAGAAAAACTGCTTTATAGGGGGTTTTGTTTTCTTGTTAGTGTAATTTTTTTGTTATAAATTTGACAAATTTTTTAATTTTATCCTTATTTTTTAAAATATTGTACACATTTTTTATATGAAATATAGAATTAAATACAATCTAGTTTTGTAAGAGGTTTGCAAAAGGGTAAAACCTTTGCTGCTTATAGAAATTAAGCTTTCCTGAATGGCAGAAAAAATGTGTTTAGAGTTATGATTTTCGAAATACTAGATTTATTTTTTTTTTCAGAAATCGATTTTATACTGAAGATATTTTTGTACTCATATATGTTAGTTCTATATAAAAAAAACGAGGTAAAAATTTGCGGAAGGTCAATATTTGCGTACATTGCAAACTTTAGTATGTTCAATTGGTTCTTTGTATCCTGATATCATTTTGTGCAACTAAAACACGTTTTGATTCTACGTTCAAAACACAAAAAAAAACATTTATATATATATAAGTTTTATTCTAGATCAAGCATCAAAAAAGGAAAAAAAATATAATATAATCAGCAATAGACTATTAAAACTCGTTAGGAATTTTTGGGAAGAATTTTTTATCATTAAAGCTGTAAAGTTAGGAAATTAAAAACTGTATATTAATATGTATACCTGGAATATAAAAAGTAAAGTATTTAATATAAATATAAAAAAAATTAAATGCTCTATAATTGCAATATACGTTTTTTGGTGTTTAAAATATTTTATTTGTATACTAAGAAATATGAGTTTTCTTATTTTATTATTGAATGCAAAAAATTTTCATCAACAGCTTGTTAATATTCTAGCTATAAAAATCATGATCCCGTTAATGTCTTAGAAGCAGTATAAACAATTATGTCGTACACTGATTACTGTATAAGTATAGAGTCATATATGTTAGTTTTTATGTACAGGTTTTTTTTACCATATTATAAAAATAGTAAGGGGTATACAATATTAATATAAAAATACAAATACAATTTAAAACACGCAATAACGGTTCTGAATCTTTAAAAATTAATTCTATCCTAAAT
Organism: Agrenia bidenticulata; assembly: GCA_034694785.1. Taxonomy (NCBI): domain Eukaryota; kingdom Metazoa; phylum Arthropoda; class Collembola; order Entomobryomorpha; family Isotomidae; genus Agrenia; species Agrenia bidenticulata. The sequence goes on along the minus strand of JAQFYM010002073.1, from coordinate 12,546 downwards.
TCTATGCATTTGTATTTCTAGCAGTGCTGAAAACAAGTTTTTTACTAAAAATAATTTTTACACTTATAAAACATTTGAATTGTAAAAAAGATTACTTTTTATCTAATAAGGGCGCTGTGTACGAAAAAGTAAAAGATTTGTTGCACATTTGTAACAGAAAGGCGTTTTAAGACAATTGGAATGTTTTTAAAAAAACGCAAACACTTTATTTAGTTTAAATTGTATTTTGCATAAGTACATTTTAACAAGGCACATCGAAAATTGTATTTTTGTATATTTAAACACAAAAAACAAATTTACTAAACCGGAAATTATTTTATTTATCTTTAGCTCAATTTATTTTTATCTACAATTAATTGGACAATGAACATTTGGAATGTTATATAACAACAAGCATTGTATACAAACTTTTTTAGCCACGAACGCAGCATATTACAAATAAGTTTACGTATGTATAACATTCTGCATTATAGTATGTTTACTCAATCTTAAAGCTATATTAATATTGTGGGAAGAACCAATACAACTAAAAAAGCAGTTCTACTCTAAATACGTAAAATTTATAAACACAAAAAAGTTTAATTTTAAATAATGAGTTTACAAACTTCAAAAACAAACAAATTTTAAAACAGTAAATATAAAAAATTTGGTATTATAAATATCGCTTTTTGGGAAAAAAAAAACTAAAAAAATGCATACTACTACTTCCAAAACATATCAACTATGCCCCATCAACATATCTACCCCAGCAATATTTGCTTATATGGTTATTTACCGTATATGCATATTCCCTAATTTTTAATATAAATATTATCCTGTGGTAGAAATTTCCAACCATAACGCAAAATTTATATTGGACCCTGTTGATATATTTTTAGCACAATATATTTTCTCTTATAATAATATACGATTTTTTTTACAAATTATTTTTTTTGAAATTTAATTTTAGCCCGAACAATTGGATAACCGAAGACCGGTGTTTAGTGACATACTTTTTAGCGTACATACAATTTTTTTCATTTTATTGTCGATTTAAACAGCTTTTGTACCATAGAAATGCTAATAAAGCCAAAAATGACATTTTTTTACAACTAATTAACTAAACTAAAAAGGTTTTCGCTTTTATAGCTGCGGAAAATGTGGTTTTTGTGTATTGGACAGGTATACAAAACCATGTTGCTAGAAGAAACTTTTTGTAGCTTTACTAAAAAGTTATGTACAAATGTATGCCAACGTCTAATTTTTTGATTTCGTTGTGAAATAACAAAAAAGCAAAAATGTTAAATTTGATCGTTTATTATACATAATTTTTTTCTCGAACCACTTGTATTTTTTATGCAGTTTTTCAACCTTAATCCATGCGTTATTTCTCTTTGCTATATTTAAATAAGGTTATTCTTAACAAAAAAATTACGCTTTAAATATCAATTATTACTTGAAATAAAGTATATACACGCTTTATTACAGTTTTTGTCATTTTAAAAACGACGACATAGTGGTTCTTTTTCCACTGTTGGTGTTATTAGTGTTAATGATGTTGCATGTGTTTTTACAACCACAACTACGCACTAAAAATCGTACCTAAATCATACTTTTGTTTTGAAAATACACATCTTTGTGTTATTTGTACAGTCAAGGCATGTAATACTAGTTTTGCAAACATCCGCAGTGCCTGTTTGCATGTGTTCAAATTTATAAAAAGCAGGTACAAATGCAATACAATATTTACATATGAATTTGACTTTATTAACAGAAAGTTTTTTTGGCAAATCTTTTTTTTTGTTAAATATTCAGGCGCATCAGACATGCCGAAACCCTTCCTACACTCATATTTTTTTTCGGCCCCTTTTGTAGATAAAAAAACCGATTTGCAATTTTTGCATCTGATAAAAAACTAGTTTTGGGTTTGCAAAAACCCATTGGTGCTATAGACAAAGTACCAGCTGTGCACCATTGAGATTTTATCTAGTTTCGCTTTTCCCAGACGATTTTTTTTGGTAGGGGAACTTTATCTGATCCCCTTATAAAACACGTTTTTTTTATAATCAGGCATCTAAAAATTATGGATGTTCAACAAAAATCCCAAATCTTCCTAAATTGGGAAAATATTGCATTTTAAAAATTTTTTATTGTGGGATTTTGGGAAAAAGTTACAAGATTGCAATATTAAAGCATTTTCTTGCTTAAATACAATAAAGTCAAAAAAATCTCGACATGCGTTTTTTATTTCGTGCTATATTTGTTAGTTTGTAAATTCTCAATCTGTCAAAATGCAATTTATGCAGAATAATTAGTAAAAATTAATTTTAAAGTCTTTTAAATATAAATTTTGTAATATCCTACGGTTCAACTATGCCTAAATTACGCATTCGGGTTCGCGATATGTGTATCTTAAAATATTGCAGCCAATAAAGAGACCATCCATTTTTTATACTTTAAATTGTGTAGATAGGCAAAAAATGCATTGATGCATTTTCTTGATTTCCGTTGATCATTTGGAATTGCTTAATTTTTTTGTATATAATGGCGATGTTACCTATTAATAATCATGCCATGTAGAATTTTTAAACCTGAAGTTGCACATATATATAAAAAATTAGCAAGATAAAATTCAAATATCAAAAAAAAAAATTATTATTAGAAAAAAAATTAAAAAACACAAAATTTTCTTAAAAATATTGACTTCTATGATATGTTTTTAAATAAAAATATACGACCTCAGATACAAAAAAAAATGACCGATTTAGCAAAACTGTAACTATTAAGAGTCGCAAAATGTTTCGTATAAAAAAGATAGAAATATATGTGAGAAGTAACAAAATGTCTTTTTTATTTGTTTATAGTTCATCTTCGTTTTTTGTACTCTAAAAAAATGTAAATTTAACTGAAAAACAAATGCGAATTTTCGTGAACATCTTTTTTAACTGGACAAAAAGTAAATTTGAAAAGTATTGCTGCTGTTCTGTTTTCTTATTTGGATTTACTTGTCATTTTCATACAATGCTTTTATTTTCATGATAATCAGCACAAAAATTAAACAATAGAAACAACATCGAATAATATTCATTCCTTAACATGTTGTTTTTTGCAAAGTTTTCGTTTTTTCTGCGGCTGTTAGGCTGCATTGTTATAACTATACACGTTTTAAGCAAAAAAGAAGGGTTATAAATCGGCGCTTTTGCAAACAGAGGAATGATATATAAATAAACAAGCTCAAATACGAAATAAATAAAAAGATATAGAATTTTAAAATTTTGTACAAGTATAAAAATATTTTTCGTATTATTTAGTTTGATTATATATTTTTAAAGGTAATTCCATTGTAAAATTTTACAAAATGCATTTATTCATATTTTTGATACATATTGCAGTTAAAAAAAAAATTATAAATTGGAATTTATACGTAAATTAAAGTATTTTTTTTTTGTGATTTTAGGATTTTTCATCTAAAATCCCAAATTTCAGAGGCCTGGTTATAGTTGTTTTTTACGAACCATCATTGTAAATAAAGCTTATGTGCACACTACTCTGTACGAAATCTCTCTCAAAAAACTGAATAAAAAAGATTTTGTGTTTTTTTATATTTTACTCGTTAAAAAAAGTATTGGTATTCTAAAACACGTTTTTCCTTATAAATATGCATTTTGGCACTAAAACAATTATGTTTTACTGCATTGTTTTTTACTAGGTTTTTATTAGAATTCCTACTATAATATCTATAGGTAAAAACCAAACGCCGTAAACCTAATATTAACAAAAAACAATTGTATAAATACCGCACATTGTTACGTAAATCACTAATTAAAATGTTTTCGATTTATCCAAAAGCCGTTATGGATATATATAACTTTTATAAAATTATTATTTTTTTAAAAAAAAGATACATCGATTTTGTAGTATATACACCGTCTGCCTCATATTTCTTGTTGCCTTTTTTTCGCGTTGTGCATTATTGTAAGAAGCTAAGTAGACAACTTAGTTAGTGCGGAGTGTGTATGACTATTAAATCAAGCAGTCATTGCGTAGCTATACAGTACAACAGACACAACGAATAATGCAACGCAATTCCGAATGCTTATTCTAGTTTTACGCAGAGAATGAACGCAAAAGAAAAAAGCTGTATTTCCGTCCTGGCGTCGCTTTGATCCTGAGGCAATAAGCTCCGTTACCACGTAGTGTACGACCAAACCTTCTTCTGTGATATAGGTAAAATTAAAAGAGCTAGAGTTTTATCTTGTCCAGAGACATACTTTTGTTCCAATTGTTTATAAGGGTATTTAACAATATTAAGATATGTATAATATTTTTTTGTAGTTTTTATTTAGTAGAAATATGCCTTGAATGAAAAATAACTTCTTCATGTAAACCTACAGCCGCATTCGACTATTTTAATGTAGTTTTACTACCCGCATTGATTGACAAATAAAAATGCCAATTACAAAGTGTAATTACAACTTGCAAAGTATTAAAAACAACTGTATACAGGTACATTTCTGTTTGTAAGCTTTGTGTTTTATATGGAATTCTTTATTAATGCAATCAATGAGTTTTCTTTAATAGCCCTTTCCAAAAAAATAAAATATCAAGCTTTCTTTTATATCAAGTCATGTTATAAGTAAGACCATGGGTCGTATCACTTATAAAAAACAACTCCCTACAAAAAAGAGCAGAAAAACATTAAAACTGTAAAAAACTACAAAAAATTGCTAATTGCAAGTATACTTTGTTTTTAAGAATTTTAATCTCTTTTAGTATGATTTAGTTACGTTTTAGACACAAAAATTTTATTTTAGAAATTAGGTAAAAACAATCGAATCTAGAAAATAGGTATAAGATAAATCAACCTAACAAAAAAAAATCAAAATCGAAAAATTACGGAAAGCCTATAACACTTTTGTTATAAAAGATAAAAACTCTACTTTACATAGACAGCACGCAAAATATTACAATTAAAAATGCATGGGTATTTTAAATTAAAAATTTGAAACAAGACTAAAGGTTTAATTATGTGCTAGACACGCAAAAAGCATTTTGCATAGTTTGCGAAGCTATGCATAGAAGTTTCAGATACTAAAACTCAATCAAAAATACTAATAAATACAAACTGTGGTATGTATGACTATATAAAGCATAATTCGTTTTTTTTGCGTGTTTATGTAATTACAAACTGCAAAAAAAAGTTAATTGTAGTGTTTTTTTTTTTTTTTTTAATTTCAGTTTACTGGGACAAGAACATAGATTCATTGCAATTTAACAGCAAAAAATTTTATTTACTATTTTATTTATACGAGATGCCAAATCAACTTTGTTTTATAATACGCATGTAGCTGTTTTAATTATAATTAAATTTTTGTTGAAAAAATATTGATACCGATAAAACTTCAGTAAACAACAAAACACTCCGTTTACAAGATCCATTACCGTTGTAAGCACGATTTTTTACAAATGCCATGGTTATAAAAAAAGGAAAATATGCAAATGCCTATGGTTATAAAAACCTTTAGTTGGAAATTAAAAAGTGCGTATATGACAAAATATGCATAAATAATAGATATATTGCAAGTATAATTATCATGCTTAATACAGATCAATCTTAAAAATTACGTAAGACGTTACGATTAGAAAAAAAAACAAGTTACAAAAATTTACGGTATAAGTTCAAGTCGTAAAATATTTGATAACAACTTTCTCTATAAATCAATGCAAAAAAAAGCAGTCGAAAAAAAAGATTAAAAAAATTATGTTGCAGACAACAAAAAATGTAATAATATGTAAAATCTGTAATAAAACGCTTGCCGACCATCGTGTGCGATAAAGATGCAATAAACTACTAAAATCATGTGATAATGCAAACTTTGATAGTAAAGAAACAACGAAAAACTAAAGTGCACGACGAAAGACCTTTTACATAAATAATTATACTTGTTAAATTATTGTCTATACATCATTCTATTTTAATTGGGCGTGTTATGTTTTTACACAAAGTGTTAATCGTTTTTGGGATACATACTGTTATTGCAAATTTTTAAACCATAAAAAAAGACAGTTATCATAGAAAGCATGTACTTTTAAATTGAGCTTACATTTATGCCGACATAAATGTATTTGTTAAGGTGTAACTATGTAAATACTTATACACTACTACGTAAATACACAGTGTAGCGATATTTGTGTTGGTTAGATACCGATATATGTTTTTTGCAAAAAACATAGGTTTTTACTTTTACTATTACGTTTTTGATTAAAACAAAATTTCCTTTTTATTGGTAACAAAATTTGTTCAGAAGCTTATAGACATAGCCATTTACAGTAAATTAATACATTATAGTATTATCTTGCTCTTTTGGTTGCAAATTTACTGTTCAATGGTAGTAAAACCACTAGTAAATTTTTGAAAAATTCAGTCCAAGAAATACAAGCAAAAAAATACGCATGTTAAATCAACAAAAAGCTACAAATATATTTACGGTGTCGTTAAGCACGCATGCTTTATCCAAAGCACAACTTAAAAAATTTTCAGACAAACAAAAAACATACATACTACGTTTATCGAATTTTTTAAAAAAAACACACTAATTGTAAATCTGAGAACTACACTGAATGTATAATTTTTTGTTATGTAGCTAAGAATGATCTAAGGTGTAAATGCGTTTTGGCAATTTCAGGTCTTTGGTCTTTTTTATTTTTATACCCCATAAAAGACCAAAAAAAATATAATCTCCATATATGGTAATTACACTAAGGAAGTAATAATACAGGAAAACTACACTATGTTATAAATTTATGATTATTATTAAAGGTATATTATACGACCAATGAAAATACTTCTTTATAAAACAATTATTGCCCTTGTAAACTTTTATCTTATATATTAGATGGTGTAAAGAAATTCTTACACAATTTATGCTGCGTTTTTGTGCTTGAATAAGGCACGCTCACTATTATCCATAAATATAAAAAGAAAAAATTATGATAGAAAAATGCTAAGCGGTCAGTATATTCAAGCAACTAATAGCCTCTGACTATCAAAACAAAAATTTACCTATATTTTATTCTATAAAGTTATCCACGTATTTTATCTTCATTTGACGTTCGATCGTGATTCTGTCTATATCCTTCAAACTTACATCAATGGGAAAGCATCAAGTATGTATGAAAATTTATAAATTTGAGATTTATACATATTTAATTAGTATCATTATGTTTTTCTGTAATACTTTTAACTGTTACAAGATATTACTAAATACTTTTAATCTTTATCCTTGTTTTTTGATTTGGTCATTTTTCAATTATTTGGTTAATGGTAAAAAAAAATTGACATAAATTTTCTACCCTGGTGTGAATAAATAATTTAATATGCTATGATTAATACTATATTACAAAGGAAAAACATTAATATCTGTTCCGAATCATTTAAAACATTTTTTTTGCCAAATGCAAATAAATTAACCGTTTTTTGTACTTTTTATTGTGTAAATAACTATAAAAGCATAAAATATATGCACACAAAAATGTATGTTTATCTTGTATAAAATAGGACAATAGGCATAACAAAGCGTAGCAATGAATCACGCAAAGGGATAAAATGTATCTGTCGTTATTTGAATTTGCTGCCGTACACAAAACCATCGCTTCTTTGCCTTGAAAAATACCTGACAACAGAAAAATCTTTAAATGTCGATAAAGATGTTCCGATCACATTTTAAACTTGTTTTTATAGGCAATCCGCATTCATTTTTTGCATTACAAATAAAAAGTATTTTTTTTTATACTATACTCCAAAAAAAAAAAATCGGTTAACATGTTTCAACAAACAAAATAGCAACAACCCACATTATTTTTTTCTACATTGTATTAATCCTTCTCTTTAAGTAAAAAACAAAAAACAAGACTTTTATTTAAAAAAAAAAGCTTGTTTATTGGAAACAGTAAACAAAAACTACATATCGTCGTGCGACTTATTTCGTATGTTTGATCCTGTCGCCGTACACATATATTGTATACTTTGCGTTGGAAAAACATTTTTTGCTGAGATAACTAACATCTATTAATACTGCAATGCATTAAAAAACAGTTGTACAGTCTGTTACTATATTATGATTACTCTACTAAAATGCGAACATATACTGCGCTTTACTGTATCATTGTTTTGATTCGTAAGAGGTATTTTTAATATTTCACCTTTTTCTTTTTGGTTATTTTTTTAATGCACTTCGTTTCGATTTTGTTTTTTTTTGTACGATTTTCTACTATACATTGGCAGCCAATAGATGTTTTTTGTATGTGAAAGCCTACATATAGGAATTTTTATTCGTTAATTGGCTTGGTCCATTTTGCGCATAAGGTCAAATTTGCGCCTTTTGCAACAAAAACAATCAAGAATAAAACTAGGCTTATATTCATGTAGACAACACAAAAACACGTTTAAAAATATGTATTCAGTCAAAAATAAAAATAAAATATTTTTTTAAAAAACATAAAATCGACGTATTTTCGCTGGAACAAAATGTATTGAAAAATGAAGTGCTAAAAAAGACTTTTTCACCTAACCCCTGTGTTTGTAAATCTGATTTATGTTTTTTAACCGCTTTCGGGTAGTTTGCTACTAGTTCCAATTTTGCGCCGAACCTTATTTTAATTCTTCAATTTGACAAGTACTTGACAAAAACATCGTATGTATAGCTTTAACGTTTTTCGTAGCGGATGTTCTATTGCTCACACCAAGTTTTTACATTTTTTTATAGTACTAACCCTAACCCTTACCCTGTCTTCTAACCAAACCCTAGAACTAACCCTAAACCTGTTAACATTGCATATTTAGATTGTGTACAGTAACGCTACAATTTTGCGTATTTTTTGTTTTTTTTAGTTGCATTTGGGTCGTTTTTTTTTATCTTTTTCTTTTCTAGCGGAATACATTTATGTACATGTGTTTTATGTTGATTTGCTAAAATGTGTATATATTTTTTTGTTACGTAGTGGTTTTATGCAGAAGGCGCAAATCTGATCTTAGGCGCAAATTACACCTGCCCGTTTTTTGTACGGTTTTTTACTATACGATTACAGCCAATATATTTTTTTTATGTATAAGTTTATAAATGGTTTTTTTAATCGTTAATTAGAATGACTTATTCTTTTTGTATTTGTAAGCTTCTTGTTTGGTGATTTTTTTTTTTTGGTACAGTAGTATGTTATTGAACTTTTGTCGAAGATATAATGTATATCAATTATTTGTCGTTTCTCTTGCTTTTAACATTGCAAATCAATGTTAAAATGACCGTATGTAAGTGAAACAAAAAACATTCTGTTTAGAATGATTTTCCATACTCACAAAGTAATCTTTACGTATGAATTTGTTTTTTAAAACATTACACATACTAAAAACATCTTTTTTTTTTGTTTTTATCAGTTTAAATTTTTTGCGCCCAATTTACGGAAGGAATTTTGTCACTGAAAGTAAATTTGATATCCCACGTTTATATAAAAAACTGTAGGCCATTTTTTTCAACCGACCTTTGTAAATGCGTATCAAAAAAAGGTCAAAAAGTTTTTAATTTTTTTTTTTCGACATTTTTGTCGTTTTTAGAAAATGTAAAATATATTTACAGCGTATAAACATATTTAGTTACTAGCTTGACATACCTTTAAAAAGCCTGGGTGCATCTTTGTATACAGTAACTGTACTTTTTTAGAAATTTTAAAAAAAAAACCCCCCCAAATAACATGATGTATTGTATTTAAAACCCCGTATCGGCTATATGCCAAATAAATGCATAGTATTTTTTTTTTGGGTATTCAGCTTTTTTGGAACGTTATTTACAATAAAAGAGGCATCTGGGAAAAGTTTTTGCTCTCAAAAACTTGCTTATTTTTATATAGTAAATTTTACAGCACTTGTCATCCAGAAATGCTAAATGTATATGAACTGACTTTTGGATACTAAAAACGTATAATATATGATTGCTACTTTCGTGTTAAAGAAAATCTGCTGCATCAAGATGGATTTTGTCAGTACAGCATTTTCACAAAAAAAAATAATAGCAAAAATTCTATAAACACAGACTGCAACTAACTTAACATGCAAAAAAACATAAATCACCGATATTGCATTATAATCGTTTGTAATTCTGTTTAATTTGAAATATAATATATAAATATTTTTTTCAGCAATGACAATTACGAATAGTAAAAAAAATGAATTTGAAAATGGTTTTTTAGTAGAATTTACAAGTTTTGCAAGAGAATAGAATTACTAGCAGAAATGTGCCCCCAATGTCTACAGATATTCCTCTTATATCTAAAAAAACGAAAATTTGCACTATGTTGCCTTTTATAAATTTCTTTGGCAAAATCTCATGTTAAAACGTATACAAAATTAGATACGCGAATTTTTATTTATGAAGCGTATGGTTTTTATACAACTCATACAATTTAAATGGCAAATGTCTAGGTTAAAAAATAAAACTAAACTAAATTTGTCAAATAAAAAGGTATTTTTAATCAATATGCGTTTTTTTTTTTTGCAGTAGACAGTGTATAAAATTGATTGAAGTTTGTTGTTGGTCAAAAAAAAATTACAAACTAAAAAAAACTTTCCTGATTTAGTTATAACATAAAAAAAACTTTTTAGAAAAAGGTTTGCTCGTGTTTTAAAATATCTTTTAATTAGTAACTACGTTGCTGATTATCACATATACCTTAACAGGTTATAAAAAAAAATATGATGTAGTATTGCTAAATTAAGGGCGCGTTCTATTTTTTTACTACAGCAAAAGATGCGGACTATAATAGGATCTTTATTACATACCAAAGTGAATTTCAACTATAGTGAATAATTAAACATGTTCCACGCAGATAAATTTTCACTATAGTGATTTTCACTATAGTAAAAAATATTTTTTTTTTTTTTTTTGACAATATACCATCAGCCACTACAGTAAAAGTTTGATAAAGTGAGCCACTATATTGAATTTTCACTATGGTACATTTTTTGGAACAAATTGGAAAAAAATAAAGATTCAAAAAATCACTTTAGTGAGTTTTCACTATATTTAATTGCTATAGTAAAAAAAATGACACGCGCTTTTGCACTGAAAATATCATTCTTTAGCGGAACAGCATTACCTAATTCCAATTATTTAATTTTGCAAAAGTTCATTTTTCCAACTTTACCTTTACAGGCCAAGATCATTTTGTTTATGCATCACATAACATGTACGAATAATGCAAAAAAAAGCATGATTGTAAATTTTCAACCCTGCCAATTTACTTACCTCTGGAACTTTACACTATAACTTGTTATTATTTGCTCATAGATCGACAATTATTACTCAGTCGATATACAGTAAATGTAAAACTTGAAATTGTAATTGATCGAAATATCCACAAAATGACTACTTTATTATTACATAAAAACAAAACCTTGTATTTTTACCGACACGTATATTATGCAGATACGTTACACATGGCAAACATTTGTGATGCCATTGCAATATTACTTGTACCTTAACCACAAGCCGAGATCATGTACCATTCGTCCGTTAATAAACAATTCAAACTTATTTGTATGAAAAATTACTTGTATTATTTGCATTTTTTTATTATTTTGCACACACACTGAAAAACGCGAAACAGCACATGCGAAAGTAAATTAAATCAGTTCGTATCAAGAAATGGCGTTGCCATAATCATTTAATCCTCGTGAATAAGATTTAAAAAATCCCGGAATAAAAAACACGGCACAGATACGCTTTAGTGGATATTACTCAACGAATATCAGCACGCGCTTGTGCTTTGGTTGTTACGGATAAAGTACAAAATATAGGCGTAATTAATGTTAGTTAACACTTAATTAGTTTGCGGCACAAAAAAATTATACTAAAACATTTAACCTATTTTGATTGCGGAACACCACTAGTTATGTTGCAAACATATAAGAGCTTGTACAGGTATTACTTTGTTACTTGGATGCAAAGAAAGTAGGGACAAAACCGATTCGTTTATACTGAACTACAAATAATTCTACGGCATGGATAGCTTAACTACAAAAAAGATCACTTTACAGTAAAATTGTGTTTTTGGTTCGAGAAACAAAGCTTATTGGCTTTGGTTTACTAGTAGAAGCATAATGGGGTTTTTAAAAAACTAATACTAATATAATAAAGTAAAAATTTGCATTCTTCCTTTATAAAAACATTTTTACTTGCGTTTTTTCATTTTCATTCTAAAACGAAATACTAATTTGCTTTTTGTGACTTTTTTTATATAAAATATAAAAAACTTAAGTAGATGCAAATCTATTTGTCTCACAGTGTTGTCATTCTACAAAATAAATGTCTTCATGTTCCAATTTGTTAACGTGGTCTGATATTTATGGCTCAATATTTTTTGATAAAAACTAATCGATGGATTTTTTTCACGGGTGATTATTTTTTTACTTTGCATTTGACATTTTCTATTTCAACGCTTTAAGCTTCGGTTGCAGACGTAAGGCATGTCCAAACCACCGTACAACAATACAAAAAAAAAAATATGCTGTTTGTCATG
>JAQFYM010002072.1:0-26251 GCA_034694785.1 Agrenia bidenticulata | reverse complement strand
ATATATGTCGGACATGCCTTTAGCTCAAAATGTCTTTATAAAATGTTTTTAGTTGTGTCTAGGCATATAAAATTATCTTGAGTTATTTTTAACAAGGTATATCGTAAACGCCTGTATATGTATGCACCCATTTTTATTGTAATTTGATTATTTAGAAAATTTCTTAATTGTACAGATCTTATTGTAAAACCTTATTGAGAATATAACAGAAAGGGTAAAAAAGAATATGAAAATTTTTTTATAGCATATTTACTAAAAACCAGCATAAATGCACCTAATTTACGTGTTTTTTTTTGTATTTTATCTATTTTAAAGGTAAAGTAGAATACTTTAACTAAAATAAAATGTATTTGTTCATTAATGTATATTAAAAAGCAACAAACACGTAAAGCAAAAATATTTAGGAAAAACATTTTACCTTAGACCATAGCTTGTCTGAATTTTGTTTACAAATATATTACATATTTAGAGGGTTCTTCTTACATTTTTTTACAAAAGACTGTAATATATAGCAAAACAACATTCGTAGATATCAAACCTTTAACATCAGTATTTAGGCTGTTTTTCGTGTATTAGCCAACACCTTTTTTACAAAAAAAAGCATTTATATGCCTATCTTAAACCAAGAGCTTCAAAACTCTTTCCTATAGCCTAATAAAAAACTTTACAATGGAAAAACAAAGCAACCAGAGTTAAAAAAGTTCATGGCTAGGCAGTACATTCATAAAAAAAATTTGTGTGTTTACATATTTCATTCTGTTAATAATACACAATGCTGGTAAAGTTTTTTCATGGTGGCTATAAAATAAGGCTAAATATATAAATTAACATATATTTTGCGCATGACTTTGCTTATGTATTATAGCCACGCAAGGTTACTCCGATTTTTTACCCCCTATTTTCCCTTCATTTTTTAAGATGATTGCCTCCTAGTAGATACTTACAAAACTATCAACCTTTATAATGTGATAAAAACAAGAGAGTTTTTTAGGAAATTTTTACGAAAAATACGCGTTCATATTATAAGCCAAAGGTAAAAGCGATACGAAGCATTTAGTGCAAAAAACAATACATATGTTATGGCTGTTATTACATGTTTAAAAAACGACAAAATCTTTTGCTGGCTTCTAATATACAACTAAGCAACGGAATTACCATGCAGCAAAAATTCGAGATAAAAAATGATTATATTTTCTTATTACTTGAAGAAAGTGTATCCTGCCAATGTACCAATTTTCTCTTCCTTAGTAGAACACAAGGCTTCCTAGTGCTTATAAACGCTTAAAAGATGATCTAAAAGCATATTTCAGGTGCAGGGATGCTATTGGAACCATTAAGAATTTGGGTTCGGTCCCGAAGTTAAAGGCCGGTCCTAGACACATCGTTGTTTTAAGCTAAAAAACAATAGCCGTTCTGTCGATATTCATGCCGGTTATTCCGGCTTTCCGGCTTTCCGGCTTTTTGTAATAAACTTAAATTTAAAAAAACATGCAAAGTTTGTAAAAAATTTCATATTAGTTTTTTCTCTAAAAAACATATTGCTGTGTACCTAAATTATGATATCTGAATTATTAAGTTGTTGAGATCTATGTTCTATTTGCAAAACTACATTTTATATGCGTACAAAAAAACCAAAAAAATTAATAGCCTTACCGCGGTTCGAAACTATCTTATTTCTTGTTAAACTATTCACCTTCTTTATATTTTTATTAAAGGCTTTTTTTGTTTTTTTTTAAGTACGTTGCATTTGTTTATTTGTTTGTCTAACATCACGAACTATATATTGAAGTTTTGTAAGCTGTTATATGTTTTAAGTACCTTTTAGTATTTAAATATTTTTAGAACAGTCTGAAAGCAGTATTTTGCACGCTTAAAGCACTGTTTATATACGAAAGGAAAAAAAATTTATAGTTTATGTAGGTAATAATAAAAAGCTTTATATATACAGTAAAAAATCTGTTTTTATACATGTATCTAACCTTTACGGCAACGAATTGTACTAAGTCATTTTATTTTACAAAAGAATTTTTTTAAAAATAAAAAACGCTGTACTACAACCCCTCTGGCATTCGATATCCTTTATTTTGCACATTTTGCTTTTTTTTGTCGATTTGCGCTATCTAAAATTTGCAGTATTGTGGAAAGCGTAAGTAAGCGCTTTATCGCTTAAATGTTTATTTACGACCAAAAAAAACATGATGTTGCACATCCATCTGTAAATTTTTACTGTAATTCTTTTTTACCAGCAAAAGCAAAAAAAAAATCATTTCTAAAAAAACATATATGTAAACAGATTTTTTTTTTTTAAAAAAATAGTTTTATGGGCAGAAATAAACGCCAAACATCAAAAAAAAATAGTGTGTATATATATATTATAGTTTTTATTTAATGTTCTAATAAGATACTAAAAATAATATCAAGCTCATTTGAAACAAAACCTTTTCCTGGTAATATTTTTAATTTATGATGTAGATAACAAGTTATGCGCATATATAAAAAACGTATTTACAAACTTCTATTATTTTTTTTTTTGGTTTACTTTTTTTTGCTTAGTTTTTTTTTTAAAAAATAAACTAAAAGTGAATAATTTTATATCTAAAATATATAAATTCATTTTTTTAGCGTTTTTTATCTTAATCAAACGGTAAGGATGCATGATCATAAAAAACAAAATTAAAGCTAAAAAATTTGATGCTCATATATCTTCTATAAAAAAATGCATTACTTGTAGAAAAGCAAAATGCTTACTATATAAAAGTTACGCAGAAGTAACAGCGCATACTACGCGGACAAGAAAGGTTTCTGTATAGTTTATAGAAGCGAAATATTAATAGCTCTTTGTATATATGGAGTGTTACAATTTCAGCAGCTAAATTTTTATGTTGTAGCCGTTTAGATAGTGTTTGTAAATGTATGATTCATTAGATTGCAATTTTTCAGCTACCTAAAAACGCGTATCTATGTGTTTTATGTCTCATTTATGACTTTTCTGTGCGTTAAATAACATAAAAAAAACAAACTGTTGTATAATTAAAAATGCCAAGTTTTTAAAGAAGAATTACGTATAAAAGTAATACATTTTAACATTGAAAATCACAGTTCCGTTGCTAGAAAATTAAGATCAGATGAAAGAACACATATACAAGAAAAACCGGATATAAAAATATTATTTTTTACAATAGATAAAAATACAACCGGATGATACGTAAAAAATTGATTTAAAATACTAACTGCGTAAGTTTGTGGACAGGCACGAATGCATTAAGCTTACTGCTGTTTATTTTATGTTGCGTGTTGAACATAAAAAAATACGTAGAATTGTATAAAAGAAAAGGTTATTGCAATCTTCTACCCTTAAGTTTACAAATGCATGACGTACTTCGTATGTACGACAAAGAACCTTTATGCTAGCATAAAACATACTTTGCACAGTATGAGACCCAAAAAATGTAGTTACTCATCCTATAACGCTAGTAATCTAGTTGAATTGTTTTTTATGTGTAAAAAACAAATTAACCGATCGCAGTTAAATCATGTAATTAAACAGTAGTTTTTTTGTCCTGTTGTCATAATTTTAATTTTTATTTAATATAATTCTTTTACTCTTTTTTCGAACTATAAAAATACTTATTTACAAAAAAATACGTAGTAAAAAAGTGGTAAAAAACTGCTAAAACGAAGTTTTAAATGTAATAAAAATGCTTGATTATCGTGCCCAATATAAAGACCGCTTTTGCAATACTTATACCATCATATTTTGTTACCAAGAATATCACACTTTTTTTATCGCATAAATTTTGTCATGACGAAGTACATATATGTTGTCAGTTAAAAGTTTGAGTATTTTTTTTACATCTACGAAAAAATAAATATTGACGTTGATATACAATATTCTATGCCTAAGTGATACTATAATATATGTAAAAGTTTAATCATATTTTTTTAAAAGGTCGTCTAAAAAAATACGCGAGTATACTCCAAGATTCTATGTCACAATAGCAAGCACATAAAGAACATCATTGGTGATTTAAAAAAAAAATTGTTGTAAAATTGCACAAAAAAAAACAGTTTTTAGTTTGAGAATTTCAAAAGTCTCATGTTTATTATTAATCTGTACATTTTTTTTGTTTCGCGCTTCATGATGTAACTTTTAATTTTAATACTAATATTTATAGTTATTTGTTAACAAACTTAAATTCACGTTTTTTTAGCAATAAAAACAAGAAAATTAAATTAAGCACGTTTTAACAAAAACGACATAACAAAAACAAAATAAACGTATTTTGAGTCCTTTTTTACATGTATACAAAGAAACAAAAAAAATATCAGTGCTTTTAACAACCCTAAAAAAATACTTTCCGCAATTTATATTTATTTGTAAATAATTTTTTTGCGCCTACAAATGCGAAAAAAGACTTTTTATATTGTCTCTGTAGACCTCTGCTAGATGCTATTTATATACAATTTTTTCTGTGGGTTTAGGATAATCCATGTCATTTTTATATACAAAAAAAAGGCTTGCAAATGCTTTCAATGCACTCTACAGCTGCCATGACAACCAATTTAATATTTACAATTATTATATTAGTTGTTAATCTTTATTTTAAAAAAACGAAGTTTATACGAAAAAGGAAACATACGGCATTTTTGTAATAAAAGCGGTTGTAGGTTTTTTTTTTTGTTTTGTTTCAGAAGTAAACCTCGGCTGTTAAGTGTTTTTTGAATATATTCTATATGTTGCAAAAAGTGATTGAAGGTATTTTTGTATAATAAAAAGTTTATATGCTAGATTATAATTTTAACAAAATGAGGCGGCTTTTCATATTTCTGGGGTTTTTTTACATAAGCAAGAGAACCAATTGCATATTATATATGCATATATAAACTATTATATTTATAACATATCCTATTTACTAATCAGTTGTAGATCGTTTCGATATACATTTATACACTTTAGTTTTTATTAAGGATATAGATTTATAAAACAAAAATTTCTCATTTTTTGAAGTTATTACTAGTAAAAAAAACGTAAATATTACTTAACATACATATTGTTAAAAAATTATAAAAAAAAATTTACTAGAAAATATACATTCATGCATCTGCAACAGATTAACTGTTTGCATTGACACGAATGTTATCATTAAGTCATGTCGTACATGTTTTATTGCATACAAAAAATTTTATTACTAGTACATCTGTGTATATTTTTAAGTAAAGCGACAAAGGGCAGTTGGAGAACCCGGACTTGGATATACAGCCGGTTCATACTTTTTAAACTACAAACCGCTTACGAAGGATTATTTGCAGGCCGACCCCGCTTACCGAAACGCTAGAAAAGCCGGTTTTTCGGGATCGGCGCAGCCATGTTTATAGTATTGTGTACAACTGATCTAATTCTATACGCATGTAATACATGTATAATGATTAACAATAATTCCTACATATTATCAACGCTTCAATTTTTTACATCCATTTTTAGTAAATCACATATTACGCTTCTAGTTGAAATAACCGCGCGAATTTCACACTGAGTACTGTTTTTAGTTTGCACTGTAGTGGCGTGTAAAATGTACATGCACTTAAAACATTTAGGTAGTTTTGTTCTAGTTGTAGTAGTCAAGTATGTTACATAGAAATCATTTTAAAAAAACTCTACAAAATACATTCCAATACTCTTCATACGTATTTTTAACAGGTTTATTTTACTTTGTTACATTTTACTTTATATACAGTACTGTTAAACATAATGTTGTTTATGGCATGATAAATTGCATCTTACTACTAAAAAGCATCATTTTTGACCTAGATGGCAATAACATACATGCGATTTTTTTATATTGGTTGTCGCACAGGTCGTTAAAATTGAGACACCTACCAAGCAGTTTTAAACGACAACGGTTTATAATTTTAGACCGTGTATTGTTTACGTTACGACTCAACGCTTTTTTCATTAGCATTTTTTTACTATTGTTATACTCTAGCTATTTGCTATATCTGTTATATGGTTTGTAACGACACAGTTTTTTTGCTACTATGGTTTTTACTTAGAGTAACTATTTATTTTATTGTCAAACTCTGATATTGAATCTTTGATATTTGATTTATGCATATTTAAGACTTTCAAAAGACCAGATATTCTTTTAAATGGGATTTCTAGTAGTATTTCTGATGTTAAAAATATAGGTAAAAAAGTATAATTATTTTCTGATATTTATTTACTGACTAAAATAAAGTATCTTCTTTCAATAGTAGTAAGTATCCTTTTCACTTAAAAAAGTTCTAATAAACTCTGATTTGCTGCGTCTATTACATGCATATTATTTCAGACGGGTCACATATATATTATTTGTGCTCATCAGATTTTAGAATAACAAATTATAAGTTTATTTTTTTTTGTTATAAAACCGTTATTTCAATTTCCTCTTCGTTTATTTTTCTAGTATATTTTCTTTAGTCGTATATAGATCTGTATGCTAAAAATTATTGCGGAAATCGCAAAACCATGCCGGTTCATATATGCATACCAAATAGCCTCTAGAAACCTATCAAGTTCTTGGAATATGTATTTGATAGATATGACTTGACTCGCTTTGTATCGGACTTGCAGCCTTGTAAAAAGTTGCATAGCCAGGTAGCCTTTTTCTTGTAAAAAACAGTCATTGAAGGTTTACAGAATTATTATACGTAACTAATATCTATAGAATCGCAAAAAAATTGCCTCTTTTATCTTTTTTGTTTGCACTTACTAAGCAGATCTTAAAATCTACAAAGTACTACCATCGTATTGTTTTCAAACATGGCGTGCATGCTCTAATAAAATACCCGTGGTCCGTTCGTACCCATAAATAAGATTACAAAAAACTTTTATTAGCAAATGGAGTAACAAACTTTAGTCTTTAGTATATCTTTTATAAAAAAAAATATTTTCTAATGGTCATTTCTTTGCTAAAGCTGCACAAAAAAGAAATGATAGTAAATAAAAGTATACTATCTTATAAAATTCGAAGGGCAACCTTTTCCGATACCGCTTTTTGTCTTTTCGGCGACAATTCACTCTTCTTGGTACGACAGATGTACTTGCTGTATTACCTATGCAAGCAATGCAAAGTGTATATAGATTGAGTCTTTACTTCACTTTTCAGGGTCAATCGTTCCTAGCCGTCTAGTAGCTTGAAATTTCTTCGAAATGAATTTTGTGGATAATGTATAATATTGTAATCGGACTAATATGGTGTTATGCGTACAAAAATAATAAAAAACAGTCTTAGTTTTATCGCGTGATTTAAGAGTACAAAATTTACCCGCAATCGTTTCCCTGTGCCATTTATACCAATTTGCGTGCTTAGTATATGTAAAGAGACATGTATGACGTGTTGTAACTTGATATATTATCTTAAAATCTTAAACCAGTAATATGCGCATGTTTATATAAAAAAAAAAAAAAACATATACAGGATATACATTTATCATATACGGTTCATTTTATTGCATTTTCTATGCGACAAAAATTTATGAAGCCACATATACGTCAAAACTAAATTTATTTGTACATTTACCTAGTATTAAATGAAGTTCTGTTTTAGCAAAAAACCTAGCAAAACCCTTTTATGCAAGTGTATGCTTGTTAATTTGCCTTTGCGTGGCTTGTTTGTGTATTTTAAAGCGTAGGGTCTATAATATTATGCTATCTGACTACTTTATAAAATTTTATGCTCCTATGGTGTCAATGTAACATAAAAATTTGCGTTTGTATTTTTTTATCCGGGGGGGTTTAAACGTTTTTTAATCACAAAGTAATTTTCGAAAATAATCTTTCCTGTAGAACAATCTAGTATATGTTAGTCAGGTATGAATTGTGTGTTGCTCTACTCAGTAAACTACCTGGTATATTTGAGCGCAACATAATGCAGTAATAAGTCTTTTAGCAACTGATATAAATAGTTTTGCTATTATTTCAATCGTTATTTTTACAATTTAAAAGATTTTTTCTTGTTACAAGCGTTTTGTTATAAATAAAGTGGTTTCCAACAAGATGGCAGTAAAAGGGTCAGAGATTTTTTAATTCTGAAGAAGACATTGCATTTATATAGAATAATAATACAAAATAATAGCTGGTAAATATTTAACTCACAATTACAAGACAAACTACGAAAAAAATAGGGATTCGTGATCATTTTTTTAAAGTGTCGAATATGAATAAAAATATGCATAGAAAATAACAAAATTAGAAGATTGAAAGATTAATATTGATTTATCTTGTTAATTATATTTATTTCTTCATAAAAGCATCCTCCATGTAGCTTTGCAGATCGATTATAGCTGTGGTTTGTGCGGGACATAATTTAGAAATCAATTTTTTTGCTTCGTATAATGCTGCACGCAATTTCTTTTGTGATCTACTAGCTTCGTCTGTTAATTTTGGGGGTAAGGAAACTAAAAACTGCTCCAAATGCACTATTTGTCAGATTTGGTGTTTATAATCTCCATCAATAAATTCTTCATGTGATATTGGGTTTTCAACCTTCAAAAACATGTATCAGACTACATATAATTTCCTCTGTGCTCTTATCAAGAGTAATTTCTAGATTGGGTTGTATTAATTTTATACGTATCATATCTTTAGAAAGCCTATTCCAACAGTTAATGATATTATCACTCGTTACATTACGCCAGGAATTAAACATTATTTTTGGACTGAATGTTTCAATTTAAAATTCCTTAGATCAATGCACCCATTTTTAATAAATTTATTATTTACTATGTTCAGTAATGCTTTTTTGTAGTAGCATATAAATGTGTTAATGATCACCTGGTCCAAGGGTTGCAGTAGAGAGATGGTTATAGGTGTAAGGAACTGAAACTGGATATTTAAGAAATGATCAATGAGATGGGGCTGGCAATTGTAATATACTTTAGTAATTTTTCGGTTTTCATACACTAAATTATCGTTCCGATCACGAATATATCTTAGAAATATTATCTTATCAATCCATGCTGCCTTCTAAAGAGTATTTCAGACATTTAAGCTTTCTATATTAAAACCTTTACAACAACGGGGTTCGGCCAGTTTGCCTATAATCAAAGGGGTCTCGGCAAAACTGTAGTTTAGCCCCCCCCCACTATTTGGGCAGAAAAAAATTTGCCCCAATATAAGGGTAGGACTGAAAATGATATTAAAAAATCCTAAATTTAGAGCATTTTAATGTTCCATATTTTGCTTGAAAACATAGATTTATATATAAATTTTATATTTGCATTAATCTTTAATCAATTGGATTAAGGTCGACGTGGTCTAAGGTTAGTTTATTAGGGTTTTGGTTAGGTTGTTAGGGTTTCGGTTAGGGATAGGGATGTGGTTAGGTTGTTAGGGATAGGGTTTCGGTTAGGTTGTTAGGGTTTCGGTTTGGGATAGGGTTTTTTATTTAAATATAGCGCTCTAATTATACATTAATTATATTATTTATGCATTTTATTATTCTAGAACTTGTCTTTTATGCAAATTTTCTGCCCTAAAAAAGAGGGGGGGCTAAACTACAGTTTTACCGGGGTCTCTTTTTGGCCAGTTAATTTCACAGCGAAAAATAGTAATTCTTTCAATAATATTTTTCGTCCCAGTTATAATCTCATTATCATATTTATATGTTTTTTCAGGCAGGCATTTATTGAACAAGCCTGTTTTATCTAAGTTGAAAATGTCATTGGGGCTGTAGTTTACGACGACATTTTTAAGCTGCTCTTGAAATATCTCAGCTGCACTTTTATCCGCAGATGCCGCATCCCCTCTTATTTAACAGTCTTATATTATGTTTGTTGGAAAGACAATATTACCATCCATCGATTTCCTTAAATTCTGGCTTGTCTAGCTTTACCGCAATTCTTGCTGCATATACAAAAATGATATTTCGTGTAAGCGAAAAATGAGCACGGTTTGATTTTATGATAAACTTTAGCACTCTTATGTTTATTAAATCATGTTGCCTTTTTTGACCACTTTCATTTTTTCATTGATAGGAATTTCAGAATTTGAAAGTTCGGATGATAAAGTATCGCTGCAAAGAACTGTTACATCAGGATTAGGAAATTTACAATCTTCATTATATACATCACCGTTTTAGGGGTTATTCGCTTCACACCCTTTTACACTATCGGACCTCCGTTCTTTTCTATTTATTTTTCTTTTTAAAATTAAAAATCATTTATTGGAATTTTTCAGTTGCAGTAGGTGTATAAGCTAGAAATGCAGGCAAGTTATGTATGTTTTCATCTGCGGAAGTATCTTCTTTTGCAGATGCTACATGTTCAGAAATCAATTACCCTTTGTATCGATAACATGATCGAACGGAAATATCATATTTATCTCAATAGTCTCCATGGTGATTTCATTTGTTATATTAGCAAAATTTTGTCTTCTCAGTTATTGTCACAAACTTTTTTCTTCTTAAATGTTTTCTTAAACATATAATATGAGGGTAAAAATAAAATAAGAAAATATTAAAACCTGGTTAACCTTTCAATTTAAAAACGAAATTTTTACACTGTTATTTGCGCTTTTTTTTGCGGGCATTTTGCACTTTTTTTATTCTTGTATAATATGTTTTGGTAGCTGATTCTTTAGGAACTGCATCGGCAGGGATTTTACTGTACATGCAATAATTACAATCAATGTTTCCTTTTTACATTTTTTCGGGGCACTTATGATTTCCACTTTAAAAAATTATGTTTTTTATTATTGATCGATGCCCCTTATAGGGCTGGGCCCGGACCCAAACTATTTTGCTGGTTTCCGGCCAGCTGAGAATCAGGCTGTAAATTATCCAGAATAAAATGAGTACACTCGTTTTATGAACGCATATATATTTCCGTACACTATTATATTGTCCATATGCACTAAATTACGAGAATCGTATACTAAACGGTTTTAAAAGTTTTTGCATGATTTATTTGGGATAAAATGTGCTTCGGTAACCCGGACCCAGACTTAAAAACTTAATAATGTTTTCGAATCGCGATGTAAAACTCAGCCATCTATAGCAAACTAATCTTCAACTTTGCAAAACGGTATTGTGTTATATTTTACAAGTACAAAAAACTATTTTTATCATACTTAACTTACATACTTTGCATTTCAGTATTTTTATTTTGCTAACCCGTAGGAATTTAAAATAACATTACGGGATTTTTTTATACATTAATTTTTCCTTACAGAACAAAAAGAAATTTCAATAGGAATTTACTCCAAGCGAGAGCATCGGGATAAATTAAAAATAAAAGATTGGGTTCTAAGTGATTTTATTAGAAAAATCTTTTGGAGCAAATAAGACACGCCCCTATTGTTATTTACTCACAGGAATATTTTCGTCCATATAACAGCTTACCTTACGACCTTGTTAGACTAGCAAACAATAATTGTGAGCGTTCTAGCATTTTAAAATTGCCAAAAGAACAGTTTGAGCACAATTTTGCGGCTAATCGTTTTTATTGCAGGTATCACTACAGTTACATGCATGTATGCCCACTGGGTTTTGTATGTACATGTTTGCATTACATTGATGGTATTTATGTATACACGTGACAATCTTTTTATAAAGGTTACATTTACGATAACCATAAAATTCGGGGGTCGACGGTAATTACAAAAAAAACATATATAATTTCTTATTAGCTGTTATTCATCACAAAAAAAATGAAAAGCGGTGCTTATTGTGTCACCACATTTATGAATTGCAGGTATTGGTCTTTTTACATGTGCAAAATTTCCGCTATAATATTTTTTTATTCTTTTATATAGTCAGAAAGATACTGGTGTTTAAATGCTACATGTAACGTAAAAGAAGTACATGTGGTCTACATTTGTAAGTACAAATTTTGTATAGGTGATGCATTTTCGATTTTACATATTAGTAACTGTAATGTTTTATAAAATCCGATAAGATAATCGATATTTTTCTGTGGTAATTTTCATATTTCTCATATCTAAATCAGCTAAATATCGTAGTATTTTTTTTTGCGTTTTTTTTAGTGCACTTGGGTGTACAACTATATAAAAAATTAATAATCAATAAGGAAACTTCTTAACTAGATATTTTAATATGTTGAATATAACATGTCAGTCTTAGGTCCATAGAAAAACCTAGACGTTTTTAAAATAGAAAAGCAATTTATATTGTAAAACATATATGACGTGGTTTATAGGCATAACTTTTACTCCTACTCGGGTTCGTAATATTTCGTATTTTTTGCGTTTTTTTGTGTTATCCTGTAGAGAGTTTTTATATTCGTTTTTATTCAAAGAATATCTGTAAATTTATGGTTATAAACACCTAATTGGTATTCTGTACCAGTTAGAACATAAAACTACCATAAGCATATCATCCTGATTTTATGTCAATGTACGACAAATAAAATTCGGAATTGTATATATACAAAAAAAACATTCGATTTATTATTTCGTTTACAAAAAAATAACAAAAAAATCGTTTAAATGCAAAATTTATATTGTTTTTTTTATCTTTTGTTACTTTGATCTGGATAATCTTTCACCACCGAATAATAAAGTATAATATCTTTTAAGGTTCTAATATTTATATCACTGCTTTCTTGCATATTTCGGACAAAGAAAAACAGTATTCCGCAGATAGCTGAGGCCGGTAAGAATAAAAAAATAATTATGGTCATTTTATAAAACTTTGAAAAAAATAAAAAACAAAATATTACCCCTGTGGAAAAATTAAAAAAACTAATACTGAACAATGTAACTTTGTGATAATATTTTTGATAAATATAATTTATTTGATGTAGTGGTAAATATATATAGTATACTTTATCCAAGTCTATCATAAAATACCATAGGAAAAAAATATATGCCTATATATAAAGACAAGAAAAAATAAAAAACTGAACGCCATCAGTTCACGATATCTTGTCCGACAGTTTCTTAATTTAGCCCAATTTAGAGATTAAAGTAGACAAGGTATTAAAGTAGACAAGGTATTGTGAACGGAGGGAGTATATTTTTTCTTTCATTTTCTTTTTTAGTTGAGTATTAATTTGTAAAAAAAACGAATTAAACTAATAATATTGACAAACAGTGAAATGTCGTATATTTAAACACAAAATACAGAATGTCGGTAATGCGATCTAATCCATTAGTACGTTTATAATTTTATTATAATTTTATTGTGTTTTTTTTCAATTACTTCCAGCATCTACTACTAAACGTGCAATATAAAAATAAAAAAATATTGAGTTGGGTTTTTATATATACTAAAAATACATTTATAGTTGAATTTAAGCATATAAAACTGTTTTCGTTAAATAAAACACTATTTTAAGAATCATGATTTTAAAAACTAATAATATTGCGGCATGTGAACTTTTTTACTTTACTTGCGCTTGTATAAAATATATATCAGCTCATTTCTCACAAAAATCTAAGTACGTACCAAAACGAACACGCATGAAAAGACAAACATATAAAACAATTTCAGTGTTTACTTGTGCTAATAAAGTATTAAGTGTTATCGTTTTTAAGTTTCAGTGCAGTAAAACATAACACCAGGCTGTCATTTGTATCGCAGGATAACAAATCGTAATTGTAAAAATAAAATGATCATTGAGAGTCAAAATACCTAAATACAGCATTTCAGAACTAACAAGGCACATGAATTACATTTAAAAAATACATAAATATATTTTCTATAGATCATGATACTAAAAATAATAAAACTTTAGTTTATTTGTTTCTATTTTTTTAATTGATACAAAAAATACAAAACACACAAATTATACATGCATAACTTTCAAATTTTTTAATCTTTTTTTACTGGAATATATCATAATGAAAAGTATGGGGTACAATTGTCTCAGCCTAACATTTTTTAAATGTGATTTGACGAAAATATTTATACAGCGAGCTTACTTTAAGAATGATTTAAACTAGAAAGAGCTGCTTTTTCTATGTACCACTTATTGTACCTATAATCTTTTATCAAACACTTTGGCCTCAGAAGTACCGGTTTAGATATATATGTTTTACGCTGATATATGTTGGGTTTAGTAGAAATGGGTTACAAAAACAGGATGTTTAACGTTTAGGTGTACACTTTTTGTATATTTAGTGTACAGAAATACACAGATTTTATATAAAAATACAGGTTATCGTCAAATTGATGTTACATGTCGTGATTTTTGCTTTGATATAAGCCATAGTATATCAAGGTGAGGAGTCGAATTTTCTTAAGATTAAAAATTTTTCGTACAATAAAATGCCTGTGTGGTTGTGTCTCGACACAATGCTGATTTTTTATAATTATAAAGTTACTAAATAAAATTTTTGAGTTTCTTATTACACTGCAAAAGCATCTCTCATTGTAATTTTATTACATTGCCATTGAAAAATTGTTTAGAAATCCGACCTTAATTGACGGATATGTTTTGCACACCGCGATTTGCGTTCAGTGTCTATTGCCATCGTTAACTACACCATAAAGAAATAACACAGCATAAGCTTGACATTAAAAGACTAAGTAAATATATGCTTGGGGGAATTTGCGTTAAAAAAATACAAAAGAAAAAGAAAATTGTGCAAGAAAAAACAAAAAGATCGAAGAAAAAAGGCTTTAAAACAAAGTTTAATTAAAAAATGATTCTTAATAATGCGACATGTGAATGACTTATTTACAAGACTAACATGATCGTTGCAAATGCTTTTATTTAAAGAATGCCAAATTTTTTTATAGATTAAATTTAATTAATCGTGTATCCGAAGATTCGCACCTAACGGTTTTTTGCACCAATGCGGCACGTTACAACAACAAATTTGAAAAATTTAAATATTCACAGCTGTATGTAGCCTTTTGATTATTACTCATTCCATTGAAAGCCCAAATTTTGCACGTAAATCACATATAGTAGCAATGGAAAGATTTTTTATATATAAACAAAAATAAGTTTAGTTAGCCAGGAATGTTTTGCGACTAGGAATGTTTTGCAACTAGAAATTGTTATTTTTTACAAAGCCAAATTTGCGCGCACAACTTAAATTTATAATACAAAAAAATTTAATTTTTTTGAAATATTTTTTGCTGTTAAAAGCTTTTTATTTTAGATTTTTTTATGATAAAAAAATCTTCGCTCACAAAAAAGGCTTTTATTAAATTTCAAGCGCATATGTTTTAAAATCTGGGGGTTAAGTTCCCAGCCCGTTCTATAGCGTCTCGCTGACAAAGCATATGCAATCTTTTTGTTAGTAAGACCAAACACAATATTCGAGCGAAAACTTATAGATATAGTTGTCAACATTTTTTTTAACTCAATTCGTCTAGTTTTTATGGTTTGTAGACTTTTTACAGTCTAGCTTATCCTATGAATGGCGGGCAGTGTTTTGTAGCTTGGCTATGTAGATATAAAACTCTTTGCGAGCTCTTTATGCATTTTTCGGCTGGCTTTTGCTTCAAGTGACACACAACATCATTGAAAATACACCTTTGTCTGTTAATAAGATGCTGAAATATAGTAAAAAAAGTCAATTTGTGGAATTTGATATGTTGAAATATAATTTTATACATGACTCAGCGTCAAAAAATTTTGTAGTGTTACATATTGGTCGCAAAAGGGTAAGTGCTCTAGTGACCCTTTTACACAGAGAGTATCACATGGACACAGAAGGTCAGCCAGCATTTTTTATGGAAAGCTGCACTCAATAGGAAACGCCAGCAAAACCATTAAAATACAGAAATTAAGTATTGTATACGAACACAATACTCCATACTAACTTATAACGCAACATATATATTTATAGCAAATTATTTTTAGTTTTTGTAGTTTTTAGGCTTGAAAACGATGTAGAATTGTAAGACTACAGTTTTCTATAAACACCAGCGCACAATTTAATATGCATTTGAGCATTCGAAGTTATATTATTTTTATAATTTTTTTTTTTTTGTTTTGCAGTAACAATAATAAAAACCACATAAAAAAACATAAAAGTATAGATTTGGCCCTAAAAGAAGTTCTATATACACGGCAGGGGCGTAGGCAGGATTTTTTTGTGTGGGGTTATTATAAAATGGGGGCTAAAAAATGAACTCCGTGAAATATTTGATCATAAAAACAATATTTTCTGTATGTTTTAAAAAAAAATAATAGATCAAGGGGGGGGTTATGCTCAATTTTTTTACCCCTAAATTTAGACCCCCCCTTAAATTCAGGCGTAAAAAAATTTTAGAAAAGGGGTTTGTCCCCCCTTTCCCCCCCTAGCTACGCCTATGATACACGGATGGAGCCTGGCCCTGTTTTTGCACTTTTTTCAGATTCCAGGTCAAGGGGTCCGGATCCTGGGTTGATCCGGGTTAAATCGGATCGGATCACCGTTTTTATATTACTGGTGTTTTTTTTTGTTTGCTTAGGCAAATTTTTATTAGAAAATAAAAATATCTATTTAAATAAATGTTTTTGTTAAAAAAAATTTAACGTATATAGGAAGAAACTGACTTCTGTTAGCAAATATACCTGCTACCTATAAAATTTATTAATTACCTATAAAAATTACAAAAATATGGCAAATATAAAACATATACTATCAAATGTATCAACCAATGTTCAATATCAGTATTATGCTTTTTTATTTACATAATATTAGATAAAAACTGCCGTAAATATTTAAAAAGTGCAAAAATACAGTAAAATTTGTAATGAACAATCAATCTTGAGCCAGACATACTTTTAAATGCATTTATATTTTATCACATGTTTTTATACATAAATGATAAATTTTATAAAAATTAAAAATTTTCTATGGGGTGACGTACCGGTAGCCGAGATAATAACGTAAAAAAAGATAAAAATGCACCTACATTTTTCTACAGAGCACGTAAGAAAAGAGCTTCCAAACTGCTAGTAAAATAACTAGTCATCAATTCATATTATTACTATTAGATTAAAACCAAAATTAATAAAAGTATAAGCATAAATACCAAAATTTACATTACTTATTCTGTAAAACTTACATAATTGGAGCTGTTTTTTTATGCACAGCTCCAAAAAAAAATTGTGCCTACTATACCTTTCTTTATTTTTTGTATTTTTTAAATAGATTTACCTGTCAGTAATCGTTATCTGTCATGCAATTACTAGTCACAAGGTTTTTACACATTACTTTTTCAGCTTTTTAGTGTTGATTTTTCACTTATAAAACGCAAATTTTTATATTATAGACATATTTGTATGTACTTTGCTTGTATCTTGTATACTTTTTTGTCGTTTTACTTCTCATTTTCATATAATATTTTATTTCAATTAACACTATTCTTTACTAGATTAGTTTGTGTCATTGCGAATTTTACGTTATCATTTACCAATGTACATTTTAGAATGTTTACAAAGTCATAAAAAAAACATATTTCATTTTTACTTATCATCAAAATACAACGCACAAAAATTAAATAATTACTAAAAAACAAATTATCAAACCATACATCTATTATATACTTAAACTATTATCAATATTACACGCAGATAGCTAACAACAGTTTTTTTACGCAACCCGTAACTCAGATGCATAAAAACGCTCTATTAAGTGTTTAGTATCTTTTAAGTTATCTAGGACATTCTTTAAAGTTGTTGCAAGTTCCTGCGTAAATACACATTTAAAAGCATATAAGTATTGTCTTAGTTAAGACACATATGACTTTATAAGATACAACTAGATTTTTTGCGTATATAAATCTTGAACACTATAAAAAACAAAGAGTTTTTACATTAAATTCCGAATATAAGAGTTTCACAAACTAAACAAAAGCAGAAAAAAAGTACTATTTAATTTAAAGTCAAAGGTGTTTTAAGCTCCATTCAAAAAATAATAATTATGCAAAAATAGTAATTTCAGTATTTTCCAGTTACAAAACTAGAAAAGGGTTTTTACACAAATATATATATATAGACTTTGTATTTTCTATATACCTCATTCAAGTCTTTTATCTGAGGCCTTTCTATAAAATATGAACGGTGAACTTGTGCGCACTAGATTAGCATTTTTTTATTGCTATTTTCTTGTGTATACGTTTATATTAAAACTTTTATTTTGTTATTGTTTTTGTTTTTGTTCAGTTAAAATAAAAATTTGCAGGTTAAAATTTGATTAATATTTAGTTTTGCTTGCTCAGTTACTTAGCACTTTTACCAGACGCATAAATTAATATAAATGACCCGGTTTTCTGTGTGATTTGTGACCCGTTGTGTTTTGTGACCTCTGTTGTGAAATGTGACCTAACAAAAAATCATTATAAATAAAAAATATAAAAATATAAACAATAAATATCTTATATTTATAACGAGTTTGGTTTTTTGTTCGTTGTTTATCAATAACTATTTTCGACCTTAAAGACAAAATTCCTGTAAAAATAAAACAACCCATAAATACGCAAAAATTGAGCTAACAAACAATATATATATGGTTTATATATAAAAAAAGGAGCAAAATTTTTTGGCATTAAAAAATGAAAAGTGGATGATTACTACCAAATAAAAAAATAAAAGACTTGAATACTATTTGAATATAAAAAAAAGCCCAGATATAAAAATGGAATGTAAAATAAATGTTTTTGTAGCTTTTCGCGGTTAAATTACATCACTTGGTCACTATCCACAACTGTTGTAGAGTGTGACACGCTAAAAAATCGAAAAATGTAAAGTATTTTTAACGTATTTTAGTGCGGTGGTATAGATTTTTAGATAATATAATATTTGCGTGATTATTTAGCTTGATTTAAAATATTGATCAAAAAAGCTCTTATCTAATATGTTGAAATACTGTATGTGATTAAAAGTCAATATAACTTTTTATAACTGAAAATGTTAAGATGAACCAAATCGCCAACCCTGGAATATTCACAAGTTGACTATCATAAAATTCATTTGGCAATTAGATCTAAGCTTCATAGAATTTGTTATATTTTATTTTTTAAGTGGTGTTTTAAATATACAATTAGTGCCTCCAAGCTACAAGAAACATCATATGTGGCAATCAAATGCTTTAGAAAAATATAATACTATAGATTTTAATATGTAAGGCTCATATTGAAACACATACTAAGTTTCACTGTATATTTTTATATAAGCATAGTGAAAGAAAAATTACAAGCTCCCTAAATTAAGATACATAGTAATGTCGTTTTAGTTGGATTAGTGTATATTGCCTTATAATACTTCGCGGTAAACACAACTAAAGACATTTTTAATGTATAGAAAGAGCAAATAATATACAATGAGAAGCATCCTCAGGTAGATTTATACAACGATTGTATAATATTATTCTTTTAAAGACAATTATGAATTTACTCATAGCCATTTTGAATGCAATTGCATACCAACCGGTGGCTTTTAATCCTATTATTTTATATCAAAGTTCTTATTTATTATCAAGTAAATTATTTTATAAAAAAAAATACGGTGAAATTTGTATTCTGAGAAAATAAAAACTTTTGGATTGCCTAAAAAATTTCAAAATTTAATTTAATGGATGAACCATTTTAAATCTGTATAAAAAATATTTTGGTGTTATAGGTTTCAAATGATAAAGCATGCATAAGATTTGGATATAATCTATTATCTATCTAAACTAAACTTAACTCAACTAATGTTTGTAAAAATACATCATATCTTTCGCAACTAATGAAATAGGGATCGGAATTTTTAAATTATCCATATTATGTTTTGTTATTGTTTTTGTGATAAAAAAATGCAAATATATTTCTTTTGTCAATATGTAGATAGATCTCACTCTTTATTTTTACGGTAATATTTCTACTTGCGACGACTTAAAAGTCTAAATCAAATGAAACTGTTAAATAGGATAATAAAATATATTTATTAATATATGAAATATTGTACATCAAGGAAGTAAGTTAAAAAGTCTTTTATGAAAAAGTATACGCATACCATCATATTTATATGTATTTAATGAATTCAATGCATTAATAGCATCGTATATCGTAAAAAAAAATTATTTTTATAATATTTATAATTTATTAATCTTGAAGATATACAATAAAGTAAAAAGCAAAATATTAAAGTAAAAATGCATTTTTATGAAAGTTTAGACACTTTTAGACCACGTTCATTTTTATATGCTTTTTATATATATATATAAATTGTAAACGAAAAATTTTAGTATTTAAAAAATAAGGAAAATTGCATTATTTTTGCGTTATTTTATGCACTAAAAATTGTAAAGAATATTTAAGTATTGCATGGATTTTTTGTTTTATAATTTATATATAATTAAAAAAATGTACTACTTTCATTTTTTTCATTTTACAATGAGTTTACTTTTCATAAAAAAAATCTAGTCAACAATATAAAAATTCCTCTTTAAATTATAAAAATACTCAGTTTTATGTTATACAGCGTGAATACAATATAAATAAACAAAAGTTGCGTTTTTGTATATAGTAAGTCTGTGTAAGTCATTTTCATAAGTGTCTGTCTATTTGAATAGTAAAATCAGTTCACTACAAAAGCGTATGCAGTTTGATGTATTCTGAGCATATAGGGATCGTCATAAAATACACAGATCATATAATTTTTGTTTTGCAGATAGTATTTTTAAGCAGAAACAATGTTATAAGGTTGCATATTAAAAAAATTTTTAATTAGAATATATGTTTTTCTTTATTTTTATTTTCAAAAAATATAAGAATTTTTTTTTACCAATAAATCAAAAGAAAAATATCAAAACTGATAAACAGCTATTTCATAACAAAAATATGTAAAAATAGCTTATAAGTATATTCAAAATGTATATTTTCATGTTTTTTTGTTTGTTTTTTGTTTTTTTAGATGATTTGGCGCATACATTGAAAAAACAGTGTGTATTAAGTTTTAGAAAATAAAAGTAAAAAAACGACAAAAATTTAAATTACAAATTTAATGACGAAAAATTACTTTTTATTAGAAAAAAAGTAAATTTTAAAAAGTAACAGTTAGGATTTATACAAACAATATTTATGTTTGATTTTAACCCTTTCACTCTTCATTACATCTATAGGTGTAATGATAAAACATTTCTATTATTTAAATTACACCCATAGGTTTTATAATAAAACATCGATAATATTTAAATTACACCCATAGGTGTAATGATTCAACATTTCTATAATTTAAATTACACCTATAGGTGTAATGAACACAGTCGGAATAAAAAAAATCTTATTTATATCTATTCACTTAGTGGTGATGTCATTAACATAATAAAAGGCTTCTATGCTTATCAAGACACCGTATTGTTGTTTGATGTGTTTCTCCAAAATGCATTATTTTGACAAATTAAACACAATTCTACAGTTATAATAAGATAATTACTAAAAATAACAATGATTTTATATAATATTACAATTGTAAGTGATTCTTAGTTGCCATTTTATGCAGCATGATCTAAGTTGTACTATTAAAATCATGCAGGCAAGAGATATAATTTATCCAATTAAAAGCCATTGAAAATAACAAGAAGTATGGAAATGCAGATGCACTACGCAAACATGGTATAACGTTTTACTTAACATTTTTTTTTGTATTTATTGTTCTAACCTGGTCATATTGTAACAAATATAGAACTGGGTACCATGAATGGCGTAAAATAGTGATATAGCAGCTAATATGTCATAAGAACATCTTTTTTGTCTTTATGACACTCTTTTAACTTGTCATGTATGCTTTGATTCAATTTTTCTTTACAAACATCCTACTGAAATTTCAAATTCGGAAATCCCGAATAGAGGTCTGCATTAGCCCGGAAATACCCGGCCCCGCCCGGCCCGCGGGCCGGGTTTGGGCGGGTAGTAATTTTTTTTTTTACTTTGGTTGTTTTTTTTTGTTATTTACCCGAAAAAAAAAAATTTTCAAATTATAAAAAAAATATATTTTTACTTACAAAAACGTATTTAAATTTTTATATTAGTAATAGTTATTACCGTTAAAAAATAAAAAGTGTACTTTTAAAAAAGTATAACACAAAAGTTTATGTATGTAAATTATAAATTAAATGCAGCTTGTATAATTTTTTCTGCTTTTTTATACAAAAAAAATGCAGGTAAATATAAAGAAAAGAAAGACAACAAATGACCGTTTTTGCATCTAAAAATGTTTTTAAAATATTTCAAAGAAAACAAAATCTAAGAAGTACAAATATACTGATACTTTACAATTACACGTCTTTTTTTGCAACAAGGAATCTTTTTTTAGTGGCGCAAAAGACAAGAGCTTATAAGTAAAAACCACAAGTATGCTAAGTATATTAAGAGTTACCATTATATTAGCAACGGTATGTCAATATTGATTGCCAGTGTATTTTAAATATAAATTTAACGATTAAACACATATTTATTTGTCATTTTTACATTTTGTGCCATTTAAGCACGTGCCCATGTATATTCTCATACATCTTAATGTTATACGAGTACTGATTTGTAATTTGCTTTTTTATAATTTGGATAGTATCAACTTAGTATAGCAAAACATGTTCCTTTTTATTCTATGTTTTTCATAAACTTTTTTTATTAGTTGCAAAAAGTCTTTCTAAATGCGTCTTCATTTTAATTAATATTTTGTTATTAAAGTTTTTATTATAAAATCAAAATAAGAAAAAACTTCTTATATACACTAAAATTAGTGGCGTAGCCAGTATTTTTTTTTTTTTTGACCAGGGCTAGTCAGCAGAGATATGAAATATTGTATTGTTTATTGTATTGTTAAAAAAATAAAATGCATAAATATATTGTATTGTACACAGGTACCATATATAGGTATGTAGTCTAAGAAGACTGCAGCCCCTCACCTCCAAAAAAAATCTGCGCTTAAGTTCGAGGGGGGTCAAATATTGTGGGCGTGGTTATTACAAGTGAAGAATAGAGTAAAGCAATCAATTTTTGCCCTAGATACGCCTTTTAATACTAAAAATCACCACAATATTATCAAGCGCATAAAAATGCACCCCTAGCTCTTATTATGTCGTAGATCCGCTCATGAATGTCGATACTTGTCAAAAATGGATACTGTACAATATATAAAACTATATACCTAATACCTTCACTCACTATACTTCTAAAGTTGTAAATGACAATGATAAGTACAATTTACATTGATTTTTGTAGATTTTTGCTATCAAACCTCTTGTTTTTTAGTGTTAATTTCGCTAATTGTGTATTGTGAAATTGTTTCAAGGTTTTTATAAAGTTTTTTTATACGGCGTATATACAAACATCCGCATTTTTATTATTATTACTGGGTAAATATATATATATATTGCAAGAAGGTAATTTTTTATACTGATGATAAAGCTAGACCATGAAAAATGTGTTCTGATTATTCCTAGTATCTAGAACACTGTACATTTTTTTTTTACTTTTACGCAAAAAAAAAATAAATATATTTTATTGAACAATAACAATATATTTTTGCATTTATTTAATATATTTTTTCATACCTCTGCTAGTCAGTGTTTTTTTTACAAATTTTGGCCTAAAAACTCGATTTAAATTGACAAAATCCTAATTATATTTTTTTGAAAATTTTCATTTCAATTTTTTTTTAAATAAGGTTTTTTTGTCAAAAAAATCTCTGCATTTAAAAAGCCCCTCCCCTTAAATTCACGCGCGACTTTTTTTTAGGGGAGGGGGGGGTGGGGGGGGGGGCTGGAGCCCCCCCCCCCCTGGCTACGCCACTGAATAAAATATATTTTCTTAATCTTTTTAAACTATGGTAATTAGTGTTTTGTGGTATGCTATTTACAAGCTATATATTGATGAAAAAATTATTACACATTCTAGTGCTGGACATGCTGTAAAAATAACATTATACTAACACATATTATATTTAATAAAAAGAAAAAATTGATTTTTTTTTCTGAAAAAACATATTTTTTCTGTTTTTAATGCAAAGGTATTGACATGAATCAATACGCTAAACCTTCTATTATATAACATAATTATTACATTTTATGTAACAAAATTATGGTTTTTTACGTGTTTAAGGGTATATTGTTATACCTCTAAATCTTAATATACTGTACGAATTTTTATAAACTATTATAATTATAATAAATGATTCAAAGCTTGTTAATTTTAAACCATAAAAATCTTCTTAAAAATAGAGTTCTTTTTAAATACAATTTTAATAATTAAACTATCGTATTAAGTACAAAAATCATATATACCTGTATATAACTAACTATAATTATGGGTATTTGTTTTTTTTGCGATATACAATCGTTAATTTTAAAGTTTTTTTGCTTAATTCGGCTAAAAAATTATTGTAATACATTAAAATATTTTCGGGTATGTGCGGGTATTCCGGGCCGGGTCGGGTAACGTTTATTTTCAAGATTTAAAAACTAGCCGGGCCGGGCTGGGCCGGGCTAATGCAGACCTCTAATCCCGAAAAAAAGAGAATATTATTTTCAACCCCTAAAAAAGTGAAAGGTTAATGTAATAAGGGTTAGTTTTACATGTAAAAACGACATAAAAAATCGTATGTATTAAATTAAATTGCATTATATTATATAGCTTTAATACTATATTTTTGTATTAAAAAGTATGAAAAACCAATTAAAGCTATAATGTGTATATTACTCGCAATATTATTTTTTTTTATATTTGAGTAAAGGTTTTTATATTGAATGCAATATGCGAATAAAATACCTTAAATGTTTTGCTCATATATCCTTTTAAAGATAAATCTAGATAAAACCGAAAAATAGTCTGTACCCATGCATTCATAAAACAAATAGATAGATAATAAATAAATGTTGTTTATAAAATAATAAATGCAAAAAATGTACAAAAAAACGCAGATTAATATGTTTATATATTTTAGATATCAAATTTCTATAATAAATTGTAGATTAAGCTACATCTTAAAACTAAATTACCATTTATAATAGGATGGTTTTTTTTTTTTTTGCATTTATATACGTAAGATAGATTTAGTACATTTCTTTTATTATAAATACAAGCTTATGTAAACTTGCTCAACAATTGCGAATATTGTAGGAGAATCGGGGAGGAGATCGCCTTTTGTTGTCTTCCATAATGGTCATTATGGCCATGGATAGAAAAAAAATTTAAGCTAATATGATTAATCTGATGGGTATAAAAAGCCACTAAGTGGCGTCTTTTGTAATTTAATCTAAAGTTTACTCACATATTTACCTTTATTTTTTTTCAATGTGTGTATTTTTAAATATACGTAGTATTTTGACATATTGATTTTTTTAAAAAAAAAAGATACTTTATCATTCTAAATATAAAATTCTTATTTGAATTCTTAAACGCTCAAGATGTTAAAAATGTAGTATTACTATTTTTAGGGCACCCAAATTTATCAAAATTAACTTGATTGTTTTTTGTCTTGTAATTATCCCAATGATTTTCTTTTAGGGAAATAAACGTGTAAAACATACAAATTTAAACCAGTTTTTCTATTTTGTAGATATAAAATAAACCAGCAAATTAATATATTGTTAAGTTAGTGATTTCAATTACATTGAAAAGGTTTTACGGGCAGGGCGGAGTAACAAATTTGGGGACCCGGGGCACTTTTTTTGAAAGGGGCCCCCTTCTTTTAATAATTTTTTTGCCAAAATATGTGCTTTGATTAAGGCTTTATTTATATTTTTTCGTAATACAGACCATATGTTTTAATGGTCATAAAACATCAGGAAAAATTAAAATAAGTATATAAAGCATGCATCGCAGAATTTTTATCGGGTATTTTTCGTATTGGTCTATGCAAATTTGCTTCTAGCTTTCAAACAAGATAAAAACTTTCAATTTTTTGACCATATGTTTCGAATGCTTTATTTTTCAACCAAAAAAACTGATTTCTTTTACGTTTTTATTCTGCTTTGTATGGAAATTTTATTGTTTCAAATTTTAATGCTTATTTTCATTTTAGACATAGTTGAGACTTCAGGCCTCTAATTGTTTTTTATTTGTAAAAAAGGCCTGAAAATGCGGTCTGATGGCGCAACAAAGAGATCTCGTCTCCGGAGCAAAATCCGCATATCAAAAAGGCATTTTAAAGCTAAAACATGGTGTTTTGGATATGTTTTAGATATATGGTAAAAGTGATGTAAGAAAGTTTGTTTATATATATTGATAAGATAAAATTGAAACACTGGTTTCAAGATAAGAAAATATCTATAAAAGAAAACTAATAATAAATAAATAAGTACATTTTCAATGGGTTTTCCTCCGCG
>JAQFYM010002071.1:0-26255 GCA_034694785.1 Agrenia bidenticulata | reverse complement strand
AATACACAAACGTTTTTTTTTTTTTAACTTTTTTTTAGGGTACTCCAATTACCGGTATGTTGTAAAAATGGTTACTTTTAATTGGAAACTAAACTTCGATGTACCGCTAAGCGAGAAGTGTAAAATAATTTAACTTAATTAAGATAACATTTAATTAAATTGCAAAAATCCATCCAAAATAGCAGATTTTTTAATTTTTTAATTTTTTATTTTCTATTGCATAAAAAGTGTGTTAGCTGCGACGCGTAACTTTTCTACGATTCTGGTACTCCCTGGAAAAATTAGGTGAGAACAGAATGATAAGTAAAAAGGATTATTTACAAAAATAAATGTTAATGTACCGTTTCTATATATCTATGTAACTTAAAAAGCAGATTATCATATAATACCGATAAAAAAGCACAAAGAATAGAATAGAAAAGCTCTGTAATACTTCTATCAGAAAAATATTCTGTTTTTACAATCCATTGTCGATTTATTTTCTTTACTTGTTTTTTGACTTATTTTGCCAGAGGTACCAGACTCGTGATAATGGGTAAAAGCCTGCAAGAATAGTATAGTTTACAGGCTGTCGTAGTAGTGGCTTTTAAGCGTAGGTAAAGTCTTTATACTTCTAAATCAGCAAAAAAAATATATATCCTATTATACCACACAATGCCGTCATAGTAAGTTTTTATGTAGAAAAATATAGTTATTTCATATTGAATTTGCAACATTTTTTTTAAAAATAGCTTGTAATATTACTTGAAACTTTGCGTCCAAAAAAGTAATGCATGAAATAAAGTTTATGATTTAAATTGTGCCTTTCTTTGGCAATACAAAAAACAACATAAATACCGTTTGTAATGGAACGCACAGAACATTTTAAATACGAATAAAAAAGATTGCAGGATGTTGTTTTTGTCACAAATCCTCAATTATAAAGTTTTTTTTTTTCGTTCTCTATACGACAGAGTTAAAAAATTTGCAATTTTCGATTATATTTTAGCAATAGACTTTATCCTTTGATATACTTTTTATTTGGTCACAAATTTTATTAGATTATATACCCTTTCTACGCATGTATTGAATCATTGGTTTATATACATCTCGAAATGCGTTTCTTGTGACACTTTGTATGCCGCAGGAAAAAAATGTATTACTAGAAACTCGGTAAAATAAATCAGATGGTCTGCTGCAAAGCGATTACAAAGTAACATTCGAAAAAAAAACTTTTTGTGTTCAGTATCAAAAAATACCAATTTTGGTTGTGCAAGGCTAGAAACACTTAGCAATTAGTACATATTGCTGTAATAAACATTTTTTAGGGATTCGTTTTTTTTGTCCGGCATTTTGAAATATAAATAGGTTCGTTTTAACACAATATGAGGTTTGGGAAAGACATAAATGGTAATACAATTCTAATTACCCAAAATATTTGTTGCTCTTTTTTTTTATGCATTATTTTGATTTTGTCGCCATATACACATTGATCTAGTAATAAATATCTTTTTTTGCCATAAAAACGTTCATAATAACTACAAATTATGCCTGCAAACATTATCAATGTGGCTTACGACTACGCTTTAAATTTACCCAAAAGATTTAAAAAATCATAATGTATATTTTCGTCTGTATAATTTGTCTTTTAGATATAGTGCTTGATAAAATCCTCCGATAAAACATGTCGGAAAAATACTAAACGGTAACCATCAAAAATCGCCAAGTAAATTACGAGTCATTACCGTTTAGTAACTTACCGGTTACCAAAACGGGATCACCTGCACTTTTTTTAACAACAACGTTTTTGAGAAATAAAAAAAAAACCCGTCCTTATAGATTTGTACATAACAATTTTTACTATATCAAAAATAAAATGTGTGGATCAGAATTTTCTACTTTAATTTATTTTTACGTGTTAAAATAATCCTGCAAATGCGCAAAAACACATAGTGCAAGAACCTGCATTTAGATGAGTTTTATAGAACAAAACGTAAGCAACTATATTGTACTTTGTATAAATTTTAAAAAGATTTAAAAATATTAAAAAGATGTTTATGTTGGAGCTGACCAACTGTTCCCAGGTCCAGTTGTCCGTAGACGGGACCCACCGCTCAGATGAAAAACTCGTCAATGACCTTGAAGGCAATATTTTGTTTATAAGGATTTCTATATGAGGGCCTTAATAAAAGGACTAAGAATATAAAAAGAGCCAAAAAGATAAAAAAGGTCAAAAAGATAAAAAGAGCCGAAATAAGTTAGTTTCAATGTAAACAAGTTATAATTAAAAAAGGTCGCAATATAAAAGGTCTAAAAAAATAGAGTGGTATTACTCTTTAGAACATAACAAAATTGAGTCCATAATGATGGATCTACTATATTTTGATTCTCTTTCAGGAGGGTTTAGATCCCGTAAGATTTATGTTGAGGGGGAGAACAGCAGATTTACATACATAAAGCGCATTAACATTGTATAGTCATATTGACATGGTCGAATTAATTTATTTAAGATTTCCCGTAAACAAAAAACAAATCTCGAAAATATGGACAATTAAAATTTACAAGTAAAATAACAGTACATGGATAAAAATATTATTTAATTATAATTAATGTAAAATACATACTAAAATTATTCTCCTGGCTTTTCACTTTCACTCCACTAACTTTGCATGCAGTATACATTGCTTCCATTATCGTCAAACTAAAACTATTAGTACCATCACATGAATCTTTATTAGGGCAACTGTAAACTCGTAAAAAATACAACTTTTGACCATAGAAATGCTTCTCTTGTAGCAATATTGTAAAAAAACGTACCGCAATAAATTTTTTCTGTTTAAAATCAAAAAAAAAATAAAGATACGGTCCTATTGTTGCTAAAATCTATTTTTAAACTATATTATGTAAAGCAAACAAACCTCTAACGTGAGAAAATTGTTTTTATCTAAAATTGACAAGTAGTTTTACACGTTGTTTATGAATAAATATTTTAAGGAAAATTTGGTATCAGTTAAAAGTCAATTTTTTGCATTCATATTGTAAATAAAAACACAGTATCACGTTTCTTTGTATATGGATTAAAATCCAAGGCTATATGCAAGAATCGGATTTGCGTTAGATTTCCTCTATTCGGCAAGATTTATATATTTACGAATACCCCTATTAAATGAAGGAGGAACAGTAGAACCTGAAACGACAGCATCCACAAGAAGAGAAAAAAGTGCCGATAAAAATTAAGCAGCAATTATCGAAGTGAACCAAATGCAGAGGACGAAGAGGAAATATATTCAAAGCAAAGCATTCATAATGAAAATATTCGGGAAGACTTTTAAGATGTATATGAATATCATAGTGATTTATATGTGATGGATTTTTGAAGAGGAAAAGAATAACATCAAAGAATGAATTGAACACAAGAAATTTATCGATTGATAATGCCGCCTCATTGATCAATACAACTGTATAAAATGAATACAGGAGCATAAAAAATAAAACTATACGTGATTTTTGTGGATTTCTAACATAATTGGGTACTTTGGATCATACAACCCAAAAACAAAAATTAGCCAGGACTCGATGTTTGAAGAAAAGTGCCGCATTCACAAACTATATAAATAATTCACTTTGTTTTCAATTCATAATTAGAAAATTTGTGTATTGTCCCGTTTGCCAAAGGAAATATTGTCGCAGTTTCGGAAATGGAACAAGATCTTATGATGAATCATGTTTCTACCCAGAAACATAAGGAAAACACGAAGTTAACCATTTCAAGCGGCGTAGAAGCTAGCAGCGGG
This sequence comes from Agrenia bidenticulata, assembly GCA_034694785.1. NCBI lineage: Eukaryota > Metazoa > Arthropoda > Collembola > Entomobryomorpha > Isotomidae > Agrenia > Agrenia bidenticulata. The sequence goes on along the minus strand of JAQFYM010002071.1, from coordinate 22,482 downwards.
AATACAAAAAGATCCTATGCGTTTATCGTAAAATATAGCATTCCATTAAGTAAAATAGATAAATAAAAAATAAAAAATTTTTTGTAAAATATATATAATTATGACCAAGTATAAGCTGTTCATACAGGAAAAAATTTTTTCCATAGATATATAATACTTTAATGGAAAAGATTTGTAAGATTTGGCTACAAAACCATTTTACTTAATTTTTGATGAATCCCTGGATGTTCAAAGAAGAAAAATATAAAATGTATTTTCTGGCGTTCGTTTTGATAAAAATGTATTGAAAACTGTTTTTAATTGAAACTATGTAATTTATTCGCTGTGATACTGAGACAATTGCCGGTATTCTAAATGTTTTAATTGCTAAGATTTGTGTCAATTATTCTAATTTTGCAAATTTTCGTATCCTGATAAGCGATAAAATGAGAAAATGTATCTCAGTTGGAAAGACTCTATAATACTTGTATTCTTATGTTGTTCATATTTCGTGTTTGCTGCATGGTATTCATAACTTGGCTGAATCTTTAGCAAATAAATGTAAAACACTTACGCGCTTTGGCAAGATATTAAAAGAGGCACCAAGACCTTAAAAACAATAAGAACAATATTTACGTGAAGAAGGAAAACGTTAAACGTAAATTTGATGTTGAAACTCGATGACCGGCTGGATAGATTTTATAATTTATATAAATACTGAAATAGAAAACAAAAAAAAATGTATTTTAAAATTTGGTGCCGGGAATGATTTATATGATATGGTTTATTTGCTGGAATTTACAATCGAGCTTTCATTGTCTTGAACTTATGAGGATTTATCTTTTCTTTTAGCATATCTGGATATGAATGGAAGAACAGTTGTGAAACAAGTTAAAGCAATAGAAAATTTCAAGAAAAATAAAACGGACTTATCAGATAAAAAAGATAAAAAGAACCAGATGATTCGAACCCCGGTTATTGATTCTGTAACAGTTTAATTCCCTTTATGTGTATTCGCAATGAACAATTTTTTAAATTTGCACCACTTACTTCAGTGATTGTTAAACGTTATTTTAGCATCCTTAAACATAATTTTAGAGACCGCAGGGAGCGCCGTAAAGTTATAAGTATGACAATACATTTGGGATGTATTTAATAGTAACCAAAGCCAGTAATTAAAGCTTTAGCTTATACAGTTTTTTTTTTTTTTTTTTTTATTCGACAATGGTTTTTTTTTTTGCTTTTATATTCCTCCAAATCTCACCGTCTTTCTAAAGGATTTTAATATTTTATCCAACCTCTGGCATATGTAATATCTTCTGGATTAGTTTTGTTTTTCTAAGCAGATTCTAAGTTTAACATTTATATCTAACCTTTCATGCTAGTTTTGCGTTATTATCAAACGGGTATGATCTGTCATGCTGTTGTTAGGCACGGATGTTTGTCTTGATTAGAAGTCTTGAATTTTAATATTCAAATCGAGCGTTTATCGTCTCTTAGAAAAAAATTATATTACTGAAAGAACTAAAATATTCATATATATGATTCTTTATGTTCCAGGCTATCGCGTAGGGATTTCTCTACAATGTAGTACTGACAACTACATAAATTCACAACGAAAGATGATTTAGCGGTGTAAAAAAATATTAAAAAAAATAATTAGAAACTCTTTTATGAAAAAAAAATCTGCCTCGATTTTAGACACAACCACATGAACTTGGAGTGGCTAGATTTTGCTAAATATTAAAAAAATCCATCCCCTAGCTATCGCATATTACATTAAACGCAAACCTACCGGATTTTTTCGGTTTTTATGTTTTTTCTTACATTTTTTCTAATAGAAAAAACAATGAAAAATGCAAATATTACTGATGTCAAGCATATGATTGTAAAATATTTATTGGGTTGCCCTAAGTACTTATTCAAGAAAACATAAAAACACCAGTGTTAGAATTTTTCATTGCCTCATGTACTTTGAACTCTAAATATTTCGGTAATGCTTTCAGATTTTGGAAGATGGACAATAAACTATTTTCGGGGTATCCTTTTATATAGGATCAAGTTATTAGGCAGAATAAAAGTAACCCTGGCCTTACTATCGAGACTATTCAAAATATCTTTTTAATATCTATTAATCACGCAAATAATCTATGTTTGTATAAATTAAAACACAACATATGCAACTACGGGCTATAAAATTTGTTCTGGCACATTTTTAAATGCTGAAATTGATGCAAACTGGTAAAGTGAAAAATAAAATCATACAAATCATAAAAAATAAATGATGGCTGGTAGCTAAATTATCCTTTTATTTACTCCATTCGAGACATGTCCATTGGTCAAGCATTTAGAATATTTTGATAGCCATCTTTAGCAAAATTAAAATAATAATTTGCCATTTAATATCGTAATATCGATGCAAGATGTAAGTGCTGTAATTCAGTACTTGATAATAAGCCAATAACGTCTTCTGTACTTTTTAAAAAATTTACACTAGATTATAAAATTAACATGACAAAATTTTAGTTGTATACTTTAAAAAAACGTAATAGAAAAGCATTTTTTTTATTGCCGCAAATTTGTCAATCACTGTTAGTTTTTACTAATTTGTAATTTTTTGCAAACAAAAGGGGCGTACTTTTAAACTTATTACGGTGATTATAATAAATGTATACTATATTTACCCTTTTTTAGTTTTAGATGAAAGATCGTGCAGTTTTATACCCGAAATATGCCAAAAAAAAGAATAAGACTCACAACACATTCGAAGATCGTTTTGTATTGCGTTATTGTTATACTAGGTTGAATGTGAATTTGTTGTTTTGCGTGTTATTCTTTTTTTATTATACTTCCTCCAGTTCAATTTAAATGCACCCTTAGTGCAAAAAAAGTTAAGCCGTAACTTGAATACTAAAATTTTGTTTTTGTTTTGCTTTTTGCCTTTTTGAAGCCCTTTATGTCGAATCACCCATTCAGAAAATATGTTGCCTCCAAAATCTGAGACGAGTTGTCCATATAGGCGACGGAACCAGTTGTACTCCGTTACAAAAGCTTTATATTGGGTCTTTTGAAAAATTGGTGAAAAATAATACTTAAAATTATATCTAAGTAGTTTATGTTATATGGGAATTTAATTTTGTTAAGAGCTATAAATATATTTTTGCAAGCGTGTATCAAGCATATTTGCAGCATTATTTACAAATTTTTTTTATTAAAAAATTGCTTTGCTTTCAATATATGTAAAATGTTCGTAGCGTTATGTCTTTTATATAAAATACTATAAAAACAAGTTTGAGCTTTTGTAGAGTAAATATATCGTCTTACAATTTAGTTGTTTAATTGTAGGTTTTTTTCTTTTTATCTAGTTTAAAAGCTTTTGTATTTGTTATTATAAATTTTGGTTTTTATTTTTAAATTTTAAAGAGGTAGCCTTTAAAAAAAAATGAGTTTTGCGTTGCTTTATTTGTTTTTTTGTATTTAAAACGGCAGTAATTTTTGACTTTATTTGTGACATACTTCTTTTTTTGTATATTTGATGTATTATATTTATTTTTATAACGTTTTTTATCCCTGATAGTAAATATTTTGTTAGATGTTCACATTTTTGTACACGATTTACTTTTATATAAAAGTATGACATAACCATAGCCTTGTATTTTCATATAATTTTTAAGTGATTTTTCTTGCCTTTTTCTTATGCATTAAACGCAAAAAAGTACTATATTTATGTGGTTGTAGACAAATATATATGCAAACGATAATATAAGTTAACTTGTTCAATGCATTTTTACAAAAAAACTCCTATTTTGCAAAGTAACTACTTAAAAAGCCAATTTTTATGAAATGTAATCTACAAAGCAAAAGTATAACTCTATTGGCATGTTCTTTAAATTGTGATTTTGCATACTTTTATTCCATAATGTTATCGTTTCTTGAATTCAAGGAAGTAAAGCAAGAATAATTGTTTTTATAACATTTAATTTATTTAAAAGCAATTGCTTGGATGTTTAATTTTGTTCATAATACTTCTTTTACATATTTTTTGCAAAAAAAGTACCAAATAAAAATCATTGCACATATTTATTGTTTTATATGCATTATGGCATTATGGCATTCCTACAGTCTAAACACCCAAACATGCTGTAGTGTATCAAGGATTGCATTTTAGGCACAATGAATTGTAATTAAATCTAAATATTTAATATATAATGTAAACATTTTTTTCTTCGGTAAATAAATCCACATACGTTTTTATTTGGTATTAGTGACATTTGAAACATCTTTATAGCTTTGACAAGATAAAAGCATTTTACCAATCCCTTGTGCTACGGTGTGCGGCAACTAAGATTTATTATAAATATTACGACGTATATTACGAAATTATGAATATTATCGTGTTTATTATACAGTGCACAAATTGTAGTAAAGATCCGACTCTCAGGAACCATTGACGTTGTTTAAAACAAAATATAAAGGTTGTGGATAGAAAGCATCGACTTTAATACAAAAAATTTCATTTTTTCGTACGAAAAATTTTTGAGGTTTATTATTATAATTTTTATTCTTTAAATCCTGAATGTACTGAAACATAATTAGAACAGATACCTAAAAAGAACGGTGTACTGCAGTGCCTTGCAGACCGTTGTATTTTGCTGCCCCTGTCGTATTTTGCTACCTTATGAAAAAACATCAAAAAAACGCAAAAAAAAAAGCAATCAAATACACACATAAAGGGCTTTTGGTAATTTTTTTGGAACTTTAATTTGTACGCTTTTTTTATTTTCTTGAAAACCAAAAGAAACTCATTTTTCTAAAATATCGCAAAAATGCCACTTTAAATCGCAACATACAACATAATTTATGTAAGATGTTTAAAATACGTAAATTATTTGCAATACTGTTTGATTGAAAAAATACGAAAAAATTCCAAAGAGGCCTTTTAAAATAATTTTAATTTTTTTTTAATTGACCTCACCGTTTTTGATACAAAATCCACACATATATGTTGTAGTCTTCGTATTTTCATAGATTATTTACATCTTTGCGGGTAGCAGAAAATAACAGAAGTAGCAAAATACACTTTTTTTATTTTGCTACCAATAGATAAGAAAACAAAATTTGATTGGTTGAATTTTAAAAATTGGAAATTAGAGGAAACGGTCTATACTCGCATATAACATATTACTATATGTTAAATTGGTATATGACATATATAATCAAAAGTTTTGCATTTTTAGGTATAAAACGAATCTGTTTAAAAATAGTCTAAAAACTAAAGGTGTGTACATTTTTTACTTGTAGATTTTTTTGTATGACTTTTGATACCCTTTTTTTATATATCTACACTATATAATTGATGCGATAAAAAATACCAAAACCAGTGCTTACGGTTTTAGTAGGGAAAACCATGGAAAAAAGATTTTTTTTTATGGCAATATAGAAATATTGTGCTTGGGGACAAATTAAAAATGAAATTTAAATAAATATAAATGAAAAACCCAAAAAACTGAAATCTTTGATATATGCATTTCTTGAAAATATTTTTTTTGCATCTTGCTGAAAAAATCTTGTTATAGGGTAAGTTCACGTCTGTGCATGTAATTTCGTACAAGTATCCTACATATAATTTCAGTGTGCATAATTTATTTGTATAAACAGTTTGAGTAAAACGCCCTAATAGAATGTTTTTATTTATTTTTTACATTATATTTTTAGGGAAACCAAGTGTAATCAAGCTTACTTGTTAAGATAATTTATAGTAAGCTTACGATATAACAAAACTGAACACATTTTATTGTTAAAATCACATTCCTAACATGATTTTTTACCTGTCATTGTTTCAAGAAATTACACTCTTAATCATTGTTACTGTTAGACTTTCTTTGAAAATATGCTTATTTTTTTTTCTGCAAATTAGCAAGGATTCTATTTTTTATGTTCAAAATCAAAACATATTTCCAAAAAAAAAATGTATGACCCCATTTTATTAATCAATAATAAAAAAAACGAAAACAAAGGTTTATGTAATCATACAGAATATAATTATATAATATTAAAGATTTTATAAGTAAAAAAGCGTATACCAATCTTTTACGGCAAAAAAAAAATACATAAAACTTTACTTAAGATTTCCATTGCTTAAAATTTAAACCCATACTTCTTTAAACATTTGTAAATAAATATATAATTATATTATTTAGATTTTATTCTAAAAAAACAACTCATGTTTATATTACTGTTTTGAGCATTGTAAATGTACATGAGATAAGAAAGGTTTTTGTCTTTACGATTTATTTTAAATAATATGGTAACACTTTTTCTATGGAAAATCGCAAGTAATGTTATATGGTCATTTGAACTGATTAAAAATTATATCTGGGCTTATTTATTTGTCCAAACTTATATTATTCTAAAGTTTTTTTAATTTGTATATCGGAATTCTCTTTTTTTACATTTTTATTATTTTGCATTTAAAAAATTGGTATTTTTTTTTTATATTTCATATTTTTTGGGTTTTTGTTCTTTTGGTTGATTTTATAAAATGAAAATGTTTATAAGATCTGTAAATAAAGAAGAAATAAATGCAATTTCCAAAAAAAAAAATTACAAGGTGAATGTTCATGAGTTTTAGTTTCTGCAAACAATGACAACTAAAAAAACACGTTTTAAAAAAAGTTGTTTGTGGAAATTTTGTTTAATATTTACAACATCTTAAGCTTACGATATATTATTGTAAAAATAAAGGTCATTATACTTGTGTTTTGGAAAAATATAATGTCCATAGTAAAAAAAAATCATTTATTGGGGTGTTTAACGCAAATAGTATGTACAATATAATGCTGAAATAAAAGGAATCCGTAGGGTGTGTTACCGGAAATACACGCACAGACGTAAATTTACACTATGAAAAATAAAAAAGCACAATGCAAAAGAGTTTTACAAGAAATGCTTATTTCAATGCTTACAGTTTTTTTTATATTTCATTTAGTATTTTTTTTCTAAAAAACAATATCTTTATTGCCATAAAAAAAGAGAAACAAATCCATACTTCTGTGGCTTTTCCCTAATAAAAAAGTATCACTGTTTTTAGAGTTTTTTACTTTTATTGTTTAATTTGCCGTAGATAAAATAGATACAGCCATTTCCAGCCTAAAAAACAAATTCACAAGTAAAAAGGTACACTGTTATTTTCTAGACTTATTTGTAACGGATTTTAATTTAAACCTAAAAATGCAAAACTTTTATTTATATATGTCATATACCAATTCTAAAATAGCAATTATTTTTAAAGCCATATAAATTCATTATTCTTGTATTTTTAACTTTGCTCAATTCAACCAATCAAATTTTGTTATCTTATCTATTAAAGGCAAAATACAAAAGTTGTATTTTGCTACTTCTGTTGTATTTTGCTACCCATAAAGATAAAAAACAAGGAAAAAGCAACGAATACGTCATATATCCGTAAAATTTTTGATATAAATGGTGAGTTCAATTAATAAAATTATTTTTTTTTTTAAAAGGCCTCTTTGGACTTTTTACATAATTTTTTCAAAAATATACTATTGGAATAAATTTGCGCATTTTATACATATTACATATATTATGTTGTAAATTCAGATTTAAAGTGGCATTTTTTGCGATATATGAAAAACATCGGGTTTCTTTTGCCTTTTAAGAAAATAAAAAAAAGTTGACAAAATAAGAAGTTGATCATAAAAAAATACCTATTTTATGTGTATATTGCTGCATTTTTTTTTGTCGTTTTTTTATTGTTTTTATATAAGCTAGGAAAAGGCAACAGGTCTAGGGATGGATCTACAGTGGGGCTCTGAACTCTTGCGTCTTTAGGCCTAAGATTGTACTAACAAGCAAGTAAAAAGGTGTTATCGTAGTTCATTGTTAGGTTTTTACATAATCTATGTGTTTTCGATAATTAAAAATACTATTTAAAGAATGATTTTGCATAAAGTATGATAACTAAAGTCAAAAGCGCATACAATGCTTACATGTTTTGTTAACAGTATTTAATAGTAATAAACGCGTGAATTTTTTTTTGTTATTGGTATAGAGTTTTTTTACCTTGTTTAGATTAAAAAATAAATACATTACTATATGCGTAAAAAAAAATTGTCTTTTGGCACGTCCATGAAACAATAACAAGTAAAAAAATATATGCTATACATGCATTTTTTTTAAAACAGGTTGTATACAACGAATTGTTTAAAAACACATCATTGTATAAAATTATTGCTAAATGTCGTGTAGAGGCCATATAATAACGCTTTTCTAGCGTGCAATTTTCTGCGTACTGCTTGTTTTTTTTTTGTAAAAAACACATGGTAATAAAAAAACTAAATACAAAAACGGTAGTTATGGTATTGCTGTGTTAGAGTCCCCTTTCTATAAGTTGGGTCAGCTTTCTTTTTAGGGCACAAAAAATCAAATAATAAATAGAAACATATCAAAAATTTACAATTCAATAATACAAAAAAAATAAGATTGTCAGCATTAAACATTTACCATATATACTTTTTTTGCAAAAAGAAAAATCTTGACATATATATAATATTGTTTTACTAGAAATTACACAAAAACAACAGGAAACGTTATCGTTGCGCAGAATAACATTAATCACATTTAACTTGCTACTGGTACCATTTAAAGCGTCCAACTTTCAATAGATACAAACTTTAAAAAATATGAATCACAAGTTAACTTACACACAGGCAAAAATTATTGTTGTGTTACTCAACATGTTTACAAAAAATATATTACAAAAAAAACTTGTTTAAAAATAAAAACAATTATAAATAAAAAAAACTACAAGTTAAATGATAATTGTTGCCCTTTTAATAAACCCAGAAATATTAAAATATTAACAATTATTGACTACATGAATGTGAAACATGTAATAGTTGCATTAGAACTTATTGTAATAAGATTGAAATGCTTGATATGTATTTCCACGCTTTTCTGCGTATTATGACAAGCTTTACATGCCGGTAATCCCCTGCATTGCGCTAGATGTGCACTTCGGTTTTAGAATTACAAAGTTTTTTTCTGTAGCACTACCCGGTTGATATAATCTTTTTGTTGCGAACCACAATATGCCCTCCACCTATTTGTTGCCTAAAGGGTTTGCAAAAATTTTCGTGCGTATAAAAGCCCATGCAATGTTATCTTGTCCTGTCTTCAAAAAGAGGCTTGACCATTTTTTGTTGGGATAATAAGCTACAGTTCCTGCTACCCATGACCCATCCGACCTCTCAAATAAAGCATTCTCCACTCCTTAGTGTTATATGTTACTTCTCTATAAAGAAATCATCCTTACAATAATCAGCCCCTATTGTAGTTTTGATATTGCGGTAACTAGAGATTCGTCAATTCGTACCTCCATATCTTCTAATCCGAGCATCGAAAATTATAATTTTTATTATTATACCGTTTTGTATAACATTCGGGTTATAACAATGGTGTGCGAGTTCGTGATTCGAAAATTTGCCATAATTTTACGGTTATGTTTTTCTCAAAAAACAAAAAAAATTATTTGCAAATTTGTTTACACAGAAAGCATTTGCCTATTGATTTTATTGAATTGACGAGAAAAATATGTGTCTTACTTGCCGACGATGTATTTCACCAGTTTCAACATCTTAAGTAAAAGCTTGTAACTAAATCATCTTTTGTTTTTGCATTTTTATACCTTCTAGACGCCTCTTTCACAGCTAACACTGGGGTTCGTGAGCCTTACAGGCTGAATTATGTAATTTTGAAGAAATCGTATAAAAGATATAGCTGTTAATATGGTTGAGTAAAAGATTTCTGGTTTCATATAAGGGTAAAATTTATCTATATTATTTACATTTTTTTGCCTTGAATAAAGGGCTGGCAGGTCTTAAAGACGTGAGACCTAAACAGCACAATACTGTTAACAGTACATCCACATTGTATCTATTGATTTGAGTTCCGGAGGTTTTACAATAAAAACGATTTTTTTAATAGCATCCACTCACCCGTAATTTTTGCCGTTTAAGTTTGCGAATATACCGTTTTTTCCTGAAAAGAAGCATACAAAAAATTACCAATTGGGGCATAAACAGCAAAAATGTTTCGATAATAAGGAGTTTCTGCTTGATAATACCATTTTCTTATTACTTGCATTTTCTGGTAATACTTTTTTTTTAATGTCTAATGTATAAATATGAATTGTATTTACTAAAATATTGCATTTAAAACGCAGCTATACCACCCCTTTAAATAATTTTCAAGAAATAATTATACTTAGTCACGAGAATATCAATAAATATCTTCTTTCTATGCATATTATCAAAAAAATGCGTTACTCAAAAGGGGGTGCTAATAATAAAAAGAAAACATTATGTATTTTGTATTTAGCGTTTGGCGTTTTACAATTTTTTACCTTGCGAGAATCATATTTCTTTTATTTTACGTAAATAGTTTAGTAAGATTCTTAGTATACGTTTTACGTAGGCATAAAGTATTCTCGTTTTTTAGAACACTGCTCTTTTTTGTTTTGTAAGTGCAATTGTAATATACAATCTGCATATAAAAAGCATAGTTTTTTAAATTGCTATCACAACAAATACAAAAATACAAGAATACCGCAAAAAATACTTTTTTACACGTCAGCTGAAAAAGAGGTTGTAGACTTAAACAATAAACGCATAGAATGAAGTATTTCTATTACATATTTACATTCATATTTTTTTTTTCTTGCCATAAGTCAAACTAATATTGTTTATATATGCTATGGCAGTTTAAACTGTAAAAACAAAACTAAAATACAGTTAAAAAATTTTGAAAAGGAAAAAACTTTTTCGTATCGAAGATTGTACAACCAAAATATAATTTTTTTTTTATTGCAAAAAGACGATAATACATAATAGTTTTAATACAAAAACATGCTTTAAGCAAACAAAAACATTTTAAGAAGCTTTAAGATTTTACTAAGCATTTAAATTAGCAAAATTGTAGTATAAAGCCACGGTTCTAGTGAAAAAAAACACGCCATTTTTCAGGTATAAAAAACGTTGAAAGTTTACTGGGGAGTAAAAAAAATATATTTTGGTGCGTTAACTAAAAAAATACGTTTTTCCGTACTTTATTTTGCTTTATAAAGCGTTTTTGATTAAACGTTAAACTGTATGCAACTAATTACTAAAATAAATTTGACGTCACAAAAAAAAAATAAACTTATAAAATAAACGCAATTCAACGGTTTAAATAGTCTAACAAAACATTACTGATACAAAAAATTTATAAAATGAGGAAATTTACAGTTGATTAGTAAGTTGATGTGTTCACTGTACCAACAAGGTTTTAATATAATGGAACTGTATTTTTGTGTTTTTTTTTGCTGTAATAAAGTACGCCTTTTTACAATATTTTTTTTAGCGCTCCGGGCCCAAAAATTCTAGATTCGTCCCTGTTACAAGGGCAGCAAAATACAACGTGTAGCCAAATACAACATTGCATCGGCATTATCATATGACTTAATACAAAAAGCTCTATTATAATAATAGAAAAATTAATTTTATACATGAGTTACACAAAAATAAAACATAAATAAACTTTTTCAAGCTATATTAATTTATTGTATTGTTAATTTCACTAAGAGCCTAAATTGCTAAATAGCAAAGAAAACTGATACAGGTAACTTACCAAACAAGAAATTCAAAAATTGTTCCGATAATAGTATAAAAAATATTTGGGCATGCTAATAATTCGTGAAGGACAAAGTGGAAGTTTTTTTTGACCCGGAGTATTTTTCTCGTAGTATTACAACTATAAAAACAGTAAAGTAAAAATTTTAAATTCCTAAAAAAACTATAAGCAATAATAGTGCGTAAATTTTGTACTATGTTAGCCATTAAACAAATTCTAAAAGATTATTGCATTATCTGGATGCAAACTTAATTGCAGGTAATTCCTCAATATTGTCTGAATTCCAAAATTTTACGAAATATCAATTAAATGCTTTCTTTTTGCTTTTTTTTACCTTAAAAGTAGGGCCAGAAAAATTGGTACAAAAAACACGCAACAAAATGAAACGGGTCTATACAAAAAACGTAATTGTTGTTTTACCAGGTTGTAAAAATATGCATCACAGTGTGTTTAATGTATCGTTTTAAAAATTAAATTATTTTATTTAGAGCTTTTTCTATAAAGTAAAAAAGCGGCCCTTGTTTTTAGGAGCATTTTGTTTATAAAGGAAAAATGTCGCTTGCAAAGTGTATGAAAAATCATACAATGTCAACCTGAAAAATGTTTAATAGTAAATATAGGAAAAAATGATTAAAGTCAAGACGAAATGCATGTTGGGTGTGTATTATCTACTCTTGTTTTTATAAAATTTTAATTTGCTACCTTTATATTTAAGCGTTATTTTTATACCATTAATGTATAAGATTTTTTAGATTTGATTTACGGTCGTTATTATTTGCTTTAAAAAATGCTACTAATTTTCCGGGCCCTACTTATAAAGTAGAATAAAAATCATAAAATGTACGCATTACTTAGATGGACCAAAAAAAAACAATAATCAACAATACTTTTTTATGTATATTGACTGATTTTGCGGACCAAAAAAGACCATTCCCAATTAAGCCAATAAGAATACAAAGCCACAAGTACGTATCTAATCTAGTAATAACTGTTTTAATAATTGATATAACGATATTTATAATCCCTTTGTTATATTAAGATAGCGTACAATAAAACCAAGAATTCTAGACTTTTCACAGCATAAAAATACTATTTGATATTGATACTGTTAAATTTTTTGTAAAGATTATCCCTATTATTAAAAGGAACCCGACAAACCTCTATCCACCTACAACCTTACCAATCCAGCATTTAACTACCCTAGGATTGATTTGGTAAAAACAATGATAAGAATTTTTTTCTATTTATATAAATTTAGCCCTCTTATTTTGTGTTTCTGTTTTAACAAAGAAAAAAAATATACAAATTTTGAAGCATTTTCAAGTGCATGTGCAAATAATCTGTAATGCTGTTAAAAACTCTGTCTTGAAAGAAGAGATGGATTAAAGTACGTTTCCTTAATAAAGTATTAATTCATTGTATAAATAAGTTTTTAGGATTTCTCATTTTTTAGAAGTTTTGTGCCTTTCTAGTTTTATAATATATGCATACTTTTCTGCTATGTGTTCTTATGTCAATATATAAAAATTAATTTATTAAACGGTATCAAGTCTTACAAGCTATACTTTTAAAATTAGAACAAATACACATTGTGGATACTAGCATATATGAATAACTTATGAATTATCCAAGATCTAAATGACGGATATAAAATACGGTTTAACAGTAGGTCAATCTTAATTCATAGAATGTTTCTTAGTTAATTTTTTTTTAAAAAAAAATAAAAAAGAAGAGGGATCACTACAAAAAAGAATTTTCTGTTATATCAACGCTTTTTTTGTAAACAGGAGTACCGTTTTCACACGCTGTATTTAACACTTCGACACATACGCTAATTCTATACATAATTAGTAATTCTTTTTAGGGCCTTTTGTTGTGAAAGTCTAACGCAAATGTTTATCAGCCATGAAAATTGCCCTGTTTGCAAAAAATAATGCCATAGTCTGTTTAAGTAATCGGTATATATGATGCTGTAAATTAATAGGTTTTTTTTTGGTAAAAAATTGTTCATATGAGATCTTAGGTAAAAAATAAATGATTTTGTGTACTAAAATGTTGTACAGATCTGAAAAAAAGAAAAAAGTTGATCAAAGCTTTAGAAAAAATACATACACATAAAACTTTATATTCGCACATATAACACATATGAAAAGCTGGTTAATTACAAAACTATCATTATGCAAATCCAAAATCTTTTACAAGGAAACGCTTATTATCGCGAACAATTTTTTTTTGCCAGAGTAGTGTTTTTGACTAATTAAAAGTAGATTTTGAGCTTTCTACATCTTCATTATCAAATAACGTACCATTTGAGGCGTGTTCAAGAGTTTTGCGCGCAAATCTTACACTATAAACAAAACTTGTTAGAATCTGTAACCGTGGTAATTTACTGCATTTAAAAACGTAAAAATGATAAACTAATAATTTTTTTGTGTATACTGACATTTTCAAAGCCTTATTGCTGTAAAATTTTAACATACAAATTTTATAACTATTTAATTGTTAAGTTGCTATAGTAAAACAATTGCAAATTTATAGATAAATCAATAAAGTTCTTTTTGACAATAAAACCTGATTGTTTATAAATATACTAGGTATGCTTTTTAATAAAAAGTTTAAAATTACGAAAAAAGATAAACTTAAAAACAAACAGACAAAAACTTATCTGTCTTTTCAACATGCTTTTCGTACATTAATTGTAATACGTCTGTAACAAGAGTATTTATAGAAACAAGGAAAAAATTATTATTTCACTTACTACTTTTATGTGGTATTTTTTTAATACGAACTACATAATAAAATAGTTTGAGTATGCTTAAGCCATTTTTACGAGATGAAGTGTATATAAAATTTCATCATCATTAATAGAAGCGTGTAAAAATACAAAAAATACTGAATAGATACAATATGTTAGCATTTTATGCATTAATAAAAAACAAAAACATGCGAATTTTTAGTATTGAGCTTTAGCAATATTAGAAAATTTTTACTGAAATTTTTTTAAAATTAAGTATTTGTTCTTCTCTAATTATGTGAAAAAGTTGTTTTATCTTGGTGTCATTTTATAGAGTAAAAACGGCCTTTTTTTGCGTTAGTTGCTTTCCATGCCTTTTTCATATGTCTCTTTTTATTATCGTAAAATATAGAAGCAGTAATAATATAACTTAAAGAATAATTATACAAATTGAACGCAAACACTTACTTAAATGCGTTTATATCTTTTTGTCATTTTACGAAAAAAATATTGAAATAACAGGCTTTATACATTAACGGTCGATTTTTTTTTTGTCAAATACTTCTTGTGGGGTTCAAAATATAAAAAACGTAAATTATCATATCATTTTACTGATCTTCAACAATTGCTCTATTTGCAAAACTACTCTTTATCTACAACTATAAATATATACAATAGTCAGTATAGACGGCATATACTATATATAAGTATCAGTTGAAATTTTTTCAAATCTCTTTTTCTGTTCTAAGGGAAACTGTTTGATGAATTTATACTATATGCTATATCTGTTTACAAACTTTTTTAGTGTACCAGTAAAAAAACTATGCGCAAACACCTAGTTCTACAGACATAGCATGCTTTTTTTTGCTATTGATTTTTTTTTTATATATCTAGATATTTTAACAACCATCTAATTGCAAAAATATTTGTGTAAAAGAAGCGCGTACTTTTTTGCATTATTAGGCCTTTAGGTAATATAATAAGGTATTTGGAAATTTCTAGAAAAACGCAAAAAAATATTACGTTGGAAAATTAAGAAATGCGGTATTTTTCTGATATAATTTGATTTATAAAAAAGTAAATTTTTGTTCTTTCTTTTGTTCTTATGATTTTTCTGGTTTTTTTCTCCTATCTCTTCCCATCTTTACTTTATGTTTTTGAAAAAAATTATTATATATACTAAAATTTAGTCACCTAATGCATTAATATACATATAAAAAAAGTTTGCAATAGTAAGTATTGATGTAATCTTTAGTTGTATTCTGCGATTATCATAAAAACCTCAAAAATTTATGGAATCAGAAATTAATTTTTTTTTAATAAATTTGGTTACAAAAGCTTCTTTTTTATTGACCGATATACATAAGATCGTTTTTTTTTTATTTCGTTTAACAAGTGTTTATTTTCAAAGTCGGTTTATAAACGAGTGCAAAAAAAAGTATTTTTTAATTGTGTTTTTTCATATTTAAAAACAGATTATTAAAAGACGGTTTATACCATTGGAACTAATTTCTAATTTACGCGTAATTTTTTAAATAAAAACGGGTTTTTTATTGTCCATAAACTTCTTTAAAAATCGGTCTTTTTTTTCTAGCCCCAAAAAAAAGGGGTCTTAAAATAAGCAGCTCCTTACATATTTATTATCTAGTTATTTCAAATTAGGAGCATAAAAACAATTGCCCAATTATATAAGTATGATAGCGGTGTTAAAAACTGTTAATAAACTAAAAAGTAAACAGCCGAGACAGACATTTATTGTTGTATTATTGCATTCGAGTCAGAAGAAGCATCGGCCGCGGGCTAAAATACACAGGTTAAACTTTAAAAAAAAATGACGCAAGGAAATAAGACTATCAAACCAAAACAAAGATGCTACCAAACATGCCTTCTATTTATAAAGTGTTTATCATACAAGCATCTTTCGCAATTGGGAAAAAGACTAAAACTTTTGTTCTATTTTTTTAGAATATATAAAAATGCAAAAAATGGGTATTTCAAACGAATTCTTAATTATTTATAAGTAATAATGTTTTTACATTAGTTGATAAGGTTCGTGCGTTTTTGTATGTCTAAAAGTAATTAAAATTGCAAAATGTAATAAAGAATGTCACTTTATTACAAAAAAAGAAGTTCTGATATTTATAACTTTTTTTTTCTTGTTTTTCGAACAAAAACGGGTTTTTTAAAAAACCAAAAAATACAAATTAGTTTGTAAAAAATTATCCGTTATACAAAAAACAGTTTTTTTATGTTGGAAAAAGTAATAAAATAGCTTGGAAAAAGAATGTTTTTGAAAGAAACGGTTTTATTTTTTACGATCAATTACGCCCTAATATTTAGTTTTTTGTTATATTAACATTCGGTTTATTTTTATGGCGAATTTGCGTGATTTAACCAGTTTATCCAAAATTGAAATTGTTGTAAAGTCCAAATGAAAAAAAATGTACTAAGTTTTCACGTTCATCAAAAACCTGGTGCTAGTAAATTGCAATTTAAGTTTAATAAATATGCAAAATTCTAGCTTTACGTTTTGAAATAAACAAAAATATATGTTGCAAAATATATTTACGGCATTTTATGGCTATTTTGTAAAATATTATTGTTATGTAAAACCATAATTTATTTTTAACCTAATTTTGTGAATACTAAAAACTTTCATGTAGTAGAAGGTAGCGTCTTAGCAATGAGCCGGTATTTACGTCGGCAAAAGGCGTCATTTTGCATCATAAAAATCGGCGGAAAAACAGGCAAATAAGTTTGGCTAAGAAGTTGGCAAATAAATCGGCGCAAAAAATGCCCTTGTGTTAACCATACTCTGTAATTGCATATCAATAGATAATTAAAAATGATATTTTTAAATATTACTAGTTGTAAATACTGTGATTAAAATATCTAATTGTTAACTTTAAAAGTTTTTTTTGTAAAATTTATAAGAAAAGTAGCATGTGAAACATAAAAATCAATCGGAAACATTTACTACTGCACAGCGGCGCCCCATAACTACGCATACACTTTTTTGCATCGTAAAGCTATTTTAAAATTTATAGCTATATATTATGGAAGATTATATATATCTAATTTTTTCTTGATTTAGAATAGCAATTTATACAAGCTTAAAAAAACTGTATAAGTAGCAAAAAAAAATTATACTTTGTATGTGCTTTTTACACAGTTTACATACAAAAACCAACTGTAAGAGTTTTTTTATTTTTGAATGTAATCATGCAAAAAATAAAATTTACTAACTGGTTCTAACTGGTTCTAACTGGGTGCATTTTGCTTTTATAGTAGAGATTCTCTGTTTTTTCGCTTGTTTGCATAATATAACCAATAAATAGTTTCTATGTTTTTTTGGAGGTTTAATGTGCATTTATCTGTAAAAAGTGTATTTCGTCTGTTTATTTGACGTTTTTTACGTATCTATAAAAGTTTTCAATACCCTAAAATACGTTTACTAAGGCATTAAAAATCGGACATTTAAAAAAATGATCGTTTGCCGGGACAAGAACCGGCTCTACTTATACCAAACTAACCTAAATTTACACATAATATTACAAAGATTATTTTTTTAGGTGTAAAACCCAAATTTTCATAATATGAAGGTCAAGAAATGTAAATATATACAAAATCATTAAGGAAAAAACACATTAATCTTTCATATCATTATAACTACTTTTCGGGTCTACAACGTTAATGACAGTTTATAATTATAATTTTAATTCTGATCTTTTTGCTTTTGTTACAGAAAAGTACCGGCCTGTTTGTGATTTTTTTTTCCCTTTTATTTTTGGTTGGTTCATTTGATAGCTTTTTGCTGGCCAATATACACAAAAATTTTAGAAAATCAGTAACTTGTTTTTTTAACTTGAATAAAACAATTCTTATAAAAAAGAACGAAAATAATAAAAAGAGCCAATAAAAGTATACTTACACTACTGTAATATCTTATTATAACAAAACAATACTACAATTCTTGCGCCATAAGAAGCAAAAAAGATACTAAAAAAAAGAAATGCTTGAATACTGGTTCAATTGTGTATTGGCAATAAAATTCACGTTTTTTATCCGCAAATCGCAGTTTTACTACACATTAAATGTGCTTTAACCGCTTAAAAATAACACTATTTACATATAAGTGGCTCTTAATTACACAACACAAATGTCTGACATTTTGCGAGATGACTTGTGCTGAAATAAAAGACAAATCATGGGTTCAAAACACGTTGTTTTTGGCGTCGATACACAAAGAACTATTATATTTCTGGTGCCTTTTTTATGCACAAAACCTCTGAATCTAAAAGAAAAAATACATTTAAAAGCAAAACAAAAATTTTATGACATTTAGCAAATGATTGAGGTTTACTTTATTAACCCTTGTACTTTTTTGGTCCTTTTTTATACCAACCTTTTTTTTTCTATTGGAGTTTGGTCCTTATTTGAACCAATTTTTTGTTGGTTTTTTTGGATTTTGTTCTTTATTTGAACCATTTTTTTTTGTGATACTTAGGTTTTGGTCCTTATTTGAACCAGTTTTTTGTTGGATTTTTTGGGTTCTGGTCTTTATTTGAACTAACTTTTTTTTATATTTTTAGATTTGGGTCCTTTTTTAAAACAACTTTTTGATGGAACTTTTTAATAATGCTTCATTTTAAAACTATTCATTCTATCTTATAATTTGTATATGCAATACTTATCTGTTGTTAATAGGGGCAAAATAATTTATTATATATTTTTGTACAAACTTTGCTATTTTTTACCGTTCAAAATATGAGATATGCGATATTGCATCTGTCATGATATAAACTATTGATGCTGTGGGGTCAAATCACTATAAAAGCATGGTAAATAAATTTTAGTAATTACGTATAATTTAAACTTGAGTTGAGTTGAATATAATCGATACAGATAAAACATGATTTTTTGCAATTATTGTTATTTGCGGGTGAAAAACTTATTTTTCACTTTTAATACATTCCTTATCATGTAAACTGGCATTTATAAATTGCCTCTATAATTAGTGAGATAATGCAATATGTGGATAAAAATAAATAACAATACTTAGCATATTGGAAAACAGATTAAACTTATGTATATTCATATTGACGATTTTAAACTATAGCATCTGTAGATTTTTTCCATATCATCTAATATACGAATAAATTCTTAAATTGCCGGGGATGGATTCGCAAATAAAATTAGTCGCTTTCTGAAAATAACTAAAAATATGTTTATTATAAGTTGAATATGTTTAGGTACTATAACTGTGTATTACGTTTACGTTCGCATTTAAATATAGATTATAGGATTATTGTGCGTGTATAATATTTATTTAAAATGAATTTTATCGATGTATTTATAGTAGCCAATGAATTTTGTGTTTTTTACGAATTTTTGATATAAAATATTTGACAAATATCATTTCATTGTACACACGTTTAAGTATTCCCAAAATAAGCCTTTAATTGGTGTAGACACCATTAAATTGAGATTTTGTCATGCGATAAGATTTATACTCGTTTTCAAATTAGTTGGATCTATCAGACTCCCAAAATCTTTCCTTTGTATTTATTACTGTTTATATCTATTCTTTTATACTAAGTTATTATTTTTACTTACTTTGCATTTCATGAAATTTTCGGGGTGAAAATCACGAGGATTTCTTTATTTATTTTAAGGCCATTTTAACTCTTTGTAATTATTTATTAGACCCCCTAATTCTTACAAACAAGAAAAATGTAAAAGGGTCAATAAAAAAAAGTTTTTATGTATGTAGTTTGTTAGAATTTAAATGCATATAAAATGCAAATGCAATGAATAAACGTAAAAATAAAATAAGCGTTAAACGTTGGCAAAATTTTAAACCTTTAACATAAAAAGAAGAAAATCAGTTCATTGTTACTTTTTTCGACAAGTTCTTTAGGTATATATTTTTTGCATAAAAAAACAATTTGCCATGCTAAAAAGCATAAAAAAAAAGGCAAAAACAAAATTGTAGTTTTCTCAGGTTTTTAGTAAAAGGAAAAAAAACTTGCCGAAAACATTAACAATCAGCTAAGTCTATGTCCATTGGCGATTATTATTACAGCGGATGTCAGGATTTTATATAAAAATATACCGCTAACGTATAAACAATAGTTCTTGCTGTTTTTGTTTTTGTTTTTGTTTTGGTATATTGGGCATGTTTGTGACAAATTTTGCATTAGTTACAAAGTCTCATTTTAGATTTTTGTATACAGGTTTACCATGACACAGTTAAAAACTTTACTCTGTCGTGCATTTGGCTGTAAAACCACCATACTAATTCATTTGTTATCAAGTGCCAAAAAAAGTGCTTTTCTATCATTTATGCCGTCTTTGTAATTATTAGTTATTTTGCACAATGAAAAAAAGCCTGAGTATTCGCAATAAAATATACTTTCTATAATTATAGTTCTTTAACAGAAAGTATATAATTACGTTTACATATATTTTAATTTCTAAAAAAATTTTGCCTTTTTTTACGATTTATACTTTATAAAAATTTATTTAAAGAGCAAAAACAAAAAAATTCTACCCAAGTTGATCTTTTTGGCATATTTTGTTGTTTTTAATGTTTGTTATTAGTATTTGAGTAGTTTCACGCGTGAACACTACAGATTTCTATCCATATTGGCTAACTCGTATAAAACTAAAGGCTTTTTGGCGAATATATGTAAAATCTAACGTCATATATGTAATGCATGTCAAATTAGTTTTTAGTTTTGTAATATTTACGTATCTAGTAATTTTTTGCCGGTCCATCTTTACTAATTTTTTTCCATTTTTGACATTAAACATTTCTTGAATTAAAAATTGTACAAAAATATAGAGCCAATCTACAAAAAATACAACATTAAAAACACTACGCATTTTAACATTCGACAATACGGTTCGATGTATCTTTACTGCAGCTTTCTAGACAAGTTAAGTTATATATACTAAAAAATTTTATCGTTCTACTAAAAACATAAGACAAACTTACATTTATTTGAAAATCATAAATTTCATAGCCAAAAAAAACAAAGGTAAAAATTATCTTGTAAAAAAAATGTTTAGATAATATTACAAACAATTAATAAAAAAAAACCCTAAATATTTTAAAATAAAAAGTCTAATGCCTTGATTTACCAAATAAAACTATTTGGTGAATTGGTAAAATGTAAATAAAAAATATGCCTTCTAATATCCTTTATAAAATAAGTAGAACGTGAAAAGTCATATTATGGGTAGGGCTGTAATTCTCCGATGAAGGCGCAAAAGACCCAGAGTTATTCCACGATTTCCTGGGAACTCCGCGGAAACAAGGCATATTTATTTTCATTGCAAAATTTTGTTTTGGCAGATTTTTTTATGATATCTTTTATTTAAAACTGGTTTTCTATTTATAAACAAGTCATATTTTATTTTTTTTATTCATTTTTTACGGCAAAATTTTTATATTGATTATAGAATACTTTTTAAAACGAATTTTTGGATTTGTATACGGGTTGACCGCATTGAATTCATCTATTGTTACCAGGGCTGCGGAGTCGGAGTAGAAGCCGGAGTTCAGACTGGGATTTTGTTACCTTTTTAGAAAGGATATGATTTTTTGGAGTCATAGTCTGAGTCGTAAAAGTTAAAAAATCGACTCCTCAACAAAAAACAATCGTTTGTTGATTTATTTAACAAAAAAATCGTGTAAAATGTATTATAAAAATTTTAAATTGGTATTAAATGCAGATTAGTAAATTTTTACATGTATTGCATAAACAAAATAATGCAAGACAGTATTTTTTTTGCCTAAAATGATTTTATATCATTAAAAGTTTTAAAATAAATTTGTCGTGTATAAAACCTATGAAAAATACTAGTAAAGCATTGCATTGAATTTTTTATTCTATAAAAGTGGGATCCATTGCAAAGGAGGAGTCGGACTTTGGCCCTATTTTTAGTGTAAAAAAATTACTTTTTAGTCGGAGTCGGAGTCGCAAAAAAAGAACTCGCAGCCCTAAACGTTAACTTAAATTTTTTATACGTAAAAATATACCAAGGGGGGGGGGGTGAAACATATATAAAATATT
>JAQFYM010002070.1:0-26260 GCA_034694785.1 Agrenia bidenticulata | reverse complement strand
GAATGATTAAGGTCCCTTGAGACGTAACAGCCACCTACCCAGGAGGAAGTCTCAGTAAGGAATTTTAAACATTTTTAAACTATAACTACGATTAAATTTTGGTCATATTTAAGTCCAGAAATTAAATTTCAGTTACATGTAATTTCGTCCTCAATTGAACAGATGTGATTGGAAATTGATACACACGATGATAAGTTCAAATTCAGATTCTGCATAATAAAAAGATTGGAAATATCCGACAAGGACATGGGTAAATAAATCTCTTTTGACAATAGGGAATAAATCGTTGGTAAAAAAAAGTGTCACATTGTTGTCCCCCGGATTTTGAAATATCTATAGTCGATAATAGGAGAGGAAATACCCGGGTCTGGAGGTAATTGAAAAGTTTTTCCCTTGGACAGAGGAGGCCAAGAAATCTTTGGTTAATCGTCAAAGTAGGTAGGCTTGGCTCTTTATGCCCTCTTTTAAATTGATCTCCATTAGTGGACCAAGTTGGACCAAGTTGGAAGATTCTTACCCCCACGGGTCACCCATTTCATATGTGCTCCTTTGAAAAGGGTGAGGGCTTATATGTTAGGTAACGGAATGAATGGAGTGTCTCTTGGCCGAAGCAGACGTAGCCAAAAAATCTTGTCTCTCCTGGCAAAATTGAAGAGTGGAAACTGCCTTGGCTGTGTCATGTCAAAAGTGAAAGTAATCCAGAGGGAGATGGGTGATTAGTCTTAGCTCCCTATAAAATAAAATATAAAAAAAACCCACCCGTATGGAGGGAAAGCATTACCAGGGAATAAAAAATAGTGAGATGCCCGGGTTTTAGAGTTGGACTTGGTAGTGGGACTAGGAGGGTCTGGTTAATAGCCATTTCCAAGAATAGGGACAACCAACTCTCAAACTCAATGTTCATTGACACTTTTGAGTTTGGGGAAATTTCTTGGGCTCGCGTCAAGCCGGGTTAGATTATCTGGACTGGGGGTGTTACCGGGCATTTTGGTGTTTTTTTTGGGTTCCGACTTTTATAAGCTTTGACATTTTATTTCTGGACTGGGTGTGTATCGGGCATTTTGAAATTTTTTCTAAAGGCTTTCAAAAGTTTTTCCATTTGTTTGTTATCTGTTTAAAATGATCATAAATTAATCTTTCGAAAACAATTTATTTGCTATTAAACTTGGACATAAAATTCCGTTTAAAAATCCCAGCCCTCTAACACCTCGAAAATATTTATATCCACACAGAACTTGATCTCTTGTAATAATATTTGTAATCAATTCCTTCCCTAAAAGGACACTCAGTGAGTTAATTCAGGCCGAATTCGGATTATTAATATTACTCCCCGATTTTGAACCGAATCTCTGTGTCCATATCCTATAAAATTAGAGGCCGAATCCTCCTCAAGTTGACAAGAGAGAGAGGGTCTTGTTATATCTCTCTCAATATATTTTATGTCCACACCGGAAAAAAGGCGACACTCTCCCCCGTCAATTGAGATTGTGGATGGATTGGAAGCCGGGTAGTGGGTAGTGGGTTTGTGGCTGCTGAGGTTTGCGGCTTTTAATGAGCTTTCACGATTGAGCGACACGCCCCTGGCTAGTTGACTCCCGTTATATTTTATTCCCACAGCTAGGGACACATCCACTTCCCAACTAATACCCGGATTACTAATACCCGCACTGGACTGCTTCCTAACCACAACTCTGTGAAGAATCCTACGATTAGCGATTTTGTCATTTTTATTGAGCTTATAGTTTGACAGCTTATTTAAATTAATCCCAGCCTTTAGTGTAAATATTTAAATAAAAAATTTGGACAGAGAAGCTTATTTTCGTATGGATTTTTTTGTGACAATGAATATGAAAAGGCTCGAGAAAATAGCTCGAAAATAGTAATTAAGTTTACCATAGCTTCATAGCTCATTTAAATAAATCCCAAAGATATTTGAATTTAAAAAAGCATATTGTCCATTAGGGTTTTTTAAGTGACGATGATTGTGAATAAAAGGTTGGATAAAAAGGCTCTAAAAGGCCCTCACACGTTGGTCCAGGATTAGACTCAGGTTGACTGATTTGATAATCCATTTAGGCATAGTGAGTTGGAGATGAGAGGGCACAAAGGGCCTAGAAAAGTGTATACAAGGGTGCATAGACATTACAAATCTATAATAAATTCAATTAGTGATCCCCACTCTTAAAATCAAATGCTATTTACTCATACACATTCATCATAGATTAATAATATTAGCAGTCTCATGTCAAGGGACAGAGTTGTGGTCTCTCTCCATAGTCCATAGCTTTTGTCCAATGTTATAGGAAAGTGAATGGCAGTGGGGGATATCTGGGATGAATACTGAATGCTGGAACCCTCTCGTTTTTCGGGTTCGAATAAGCCCCGGTGGACTCTTTGTGTCCCACTCTGGTCTGGGCTTTAGGATTTCAAGGGATGATTTTTCTTTCGGATTAAAAAGTTATAATAATCTGTATGGGAGAGTAGTGGTGGGGGCAGTTGATTAGTGAGTGAGTCTTGGGATTGTTGGGATGATGTGGATGAGGATGATATTGATATTGGTGGTGGTGGTGGATCATCATAATCTATAATTGACTCATTGTTGTAAAACGTCCTAACAATGTAAATGGTTGTGAAGATTGGGCTTGAGTTGTACTGATGATGATTCATGATGAGGGAGAGGGGAAGAAGATATTCATTGGCTTCGTTAGATTGGATTTTGAAACGACATTTTTTAGCTTTCCCTTTTGGCATTGGGAGTTTTGAAGTTGAGCTTTTCCAGTGGAATTCCAAATGTTTCTAATCGTTGGCCTAATCATCAACTGATCAGTTCAATTTTTAATACCGAGAAAATATGTAATCTACCTCTCTAGATAATTTATGCTAAATTACCTTGTAACTTAATCGGCGTTTAAATGCAGAACTTGGTGCTGCGTCAATTAAACTAGAATAAAAATGTTCTAATACATCCATAAGTTCATTTTTAATTAGAATTAGAATATCATAGAATATCCCTCACAACTTCCAGCTCATCATCAGTTTGTATTGAAAACATTTTAATAAGCATTTAACATTCCCTTCCTCTTTAGAATCGGGTCGTCGTTTATCAAGTTAATCAAGTCGTCATCTGTGGGTCAACTATAACAAACAAGGGTCATTTTTGGGCCAAAATTGATAAGTCCTTTTTCCCGGAACTCAAGGGCCGATCATTTGGAAGGCTTCATAATCTGGCCTCCTTGGTCAGGTGTATCGAATGAGCTACTCGGATTTGAAATCGGTCCTGTATTTATAAAGGAGTAGTGAAACGGACAGACATTTAAAGGGAATTATAGGGTGGATAGCAAAAGAAATCTGCGAACATTCCAAAAAAATATTAAAATCTTTCAACAAGCCGATTCTACCCGAAATTAAATATTTTTTAAGCACTGCAGTTCGGAGGCCGGATTTTGAAATCTGAAAAAATCTTTTCCCTTTCGGATTGCCGAGTTTTAAAATGTAAAAGAATTTTCTTCCTCCAGATGTTTTTTATAATTTGAACTAGTGGGATGAAAAGTGAATAGAGGATGAGTCGTCTGTTTTTATGGATGAATGATCAATTATGCAAAGAGTTTTTCTTGTATGGAAATATTTGTAATCATTTATTAATTATGACGGATGGGTAGTTCGTGGGAATGAGAATTGCAACCTCGCAGCTCCTCTTACTACATTTTTATAATTGAAACCTTGATTATCATGTGATTATTTTCATGGGATGAGATCGATCAAAAATCTACCAACATCTTTGACCAACGCAGAAAATCCAAAGGTTCTAAAATCCTCAATAACAAGACGTTTTTTTTAAAAAATATTTGAAAAAAATTTCCAACCCCCGAAAGCCGAAAAGTGCTCAAAAGCATAGAAATCATATTTTTCTGGTTTTTCACCTCTTTCAAAAACTTTCAAAAACAAAAGGTTCCAACCTCCGAAATAATAAGAATTTCTAAAACTGCTAAAAAAACAAGTAAATTACATCCCCTTTGTTTTTCACCCCCTCGCACCTTTCCCTTCGGCCCATAAGGTACACAACACAATTATTAGACTAAAGCCCTGGAAGTGTACACACTACCCTCTCTACTCATAGCTAAACAATCTACAACTTTGAATTGAATGTGGTTTGACAAGTAGTTAATTGGATGCACCCTCCTGGGCTTCCCTCAATTTCATCTCACTCAAATCCAAATCATTCCCAACCCTTCAACCCACCCCCTCGTATACCCCGATTCGGATACCCCGTGTGGAAAAGGAGCCAAGGGCAAACTAACAAACAACAAGAAGCCCGGACTGTCTCTGACCCAAAATCCGGGACTCTCGGGTATCCCACACACTACTGCCCCGGTACATTAACTTGACAAGGGTCTCAAAGGGGTTATGAGCATCTATTTCAAATCAATACCAACCACTATGGCCCATATCTCTCTCTTCCTATAGATCTTTGGACTTTGGACGAGCTTGTAGTTGGAGAGAAGCACTTTGAGGACCTTTCAAATCCAGTTGGGGAAAAAAAAGCAAGGGAATACACTTTTATGGGCTGTTGTGCAAATAGGGGACACGCGGCGTGGGATGATGAGTCCAAATTACCCGCTATATCATTCATTCCCCCGAACGGTCGGGGGGATGTGGAGTAGAGTCAAGTGAATCTTTTGGCTGAGCTCGAAAAGTCCCCCGGGTACTTGGACACGTTTTTATGCCCAATCCATCTGGGGCTGCTGAGAAGTCGTGTGGCTCGGATTAGATTGGGACAGTTGATGATAAGGTGCAGAGGTTGAGAGGCTTTTCTATTAAGGAGTTAAGGGCTCTGAGCTTTTCGGGGACTTAAAAAAAACCCGACTGTATGGATTTTGAATGTGGAGAGGAGATTATTTATTTGAGGAGTAAATAAAAATTACCAGAATTTCCTAGTCTATTTCCTAGTCTTCCTGAACATATTCTAAGGCTAATTATATCTCAAATTTAAAATACAAGTTGGTAAAAAATAGTAAAGTGTCCATTGAATAAATTGCTATTTAAATTTTTAATGCAATCAATAAATTGTGTTTATATTGGATAAGCCTGTGCTTATGATAAGTATGGACATTTAATGTCATGAACTAAATAAATGGATTAGAGAGAAAATTTAAGTCTGATGTTTGAGGTTGTTGTGAATAGGACTAGCCCCTTTTGCACATGCATCCACACCTACTCTTGGCATATCCAAATATCAAGATAAGGCTCATCCATGGATTTCAGAATTATATTTTTTTTAACTAAGCTGGAATTATTTTGATTTAAATTTAATTGTAACTCTTAAAAGTTGCGAATTAGTTTGAAGCCTGTTCATTTAAAACTAACTCTTAATAGATTACTCTTAATCATTTCCAGCTGAAATTCCAAGTTTACAAATTAAACTTAAACTAAAATAAGAGCCATATTTTAGAATAAGAATTTTCCGGATCATGTAACCCGGGTATCTTATCTTACGGTATCACGAAGATATGGGATAAATCCTTGTCCAGTGTGGCCTGGACTGGTTGGGACTAGAATAGCAAGAGATGGACGTCCCTTGGGCGAAGGGAGTCTGGCGGAGGGTACTCGAAGGTTTGTGATTGGTTGTATTAATTGAACGAGTGGTCAGGTGAAATGATGATGCATAATAAATCAGGAGGGTTGCTATCATCCCACGTCCAAGGTATCATTACATATGCTCCCATCAATAATTCAGACATCCCTCTCCCTAATTCATCTCCACTTACGTATGCAGACATGGACATGCTGCCCCCACTGAACATCCAACACCCACAGGGATCTTTAATAACACGACCAACAATAATCGCATGACACAACTACCCGGGCAGGATGGACACTGAACAACCATCAACGGACACAGGCGGAAAAAAATATGTATGAATTAATATTCTTATGGATTAAATAGCCTTTTGATCGGGAATGACAAGGTTTCAAATATTTTAATACTTGGTAGTTTAGTATTGGTATCCGGATTCGGAGTTTTGGAATCGATATCTCCCGGTGGTCTGGATTCGTTATTTAGTAGGTAATTGATTAGAAACTGGGAGGGTCGAGCTGGTTGGAGACAAACGATATAAGCTTGCATAATTATTTAAGATAAGCTTTTAAGACAAGCTTTAAAATGATCAAAAAATATTTGAAGCTTTTGGACAACCTTGTGTTTTTATTTTTCATTGATTGCAAAATTTAAGATTATTTGGAGTAGATATTTTTTGATTTTTTTTAAAATTGCGATGATGGTTCAGGCTAATTTCGAAAAAATGGCCTAAATGGTCGGAAATGAATTTTTAAATAGTGAAGGATTGGTTTATTAAATAAAATGATCTTTAGTTATAATTAATAAAATATTTAGTAGATTGACGAAGCGTTGGTATTCCTATGATTGGGGTTGTAAAGGTGCTGGACCATGGTCTTCTCCATTTGCTGGTGCTGAGATCGAACGGCAAACCTGTTGACGTGGACAGGGATGGGCACAACAATCCGGCTGCCCCCACCGCCCCCATTCCCCCCGCCAGCCCCACCCAGTGACCCACTAGAGGAGGAGGAACTCCCTGACCCTCCATTCGACCTTCCTAATGAACTCATACCTGCAATTTTGACAAGGGGATTGTGTATTAGCTTACAGCAAGTGACCCAGGTCAGTCTCTGTGACATTTTGACCTGAGTTAAGTTGAAGAGGGATTAATTACCTCCGGCCTTGACTCTTTTCCACTTGGCTCTCCTATTCTGGAACCAAATTTTTACCTGTACTTCACTCAGTTTCAACGTCCTCGCGATCTCTGACCTTTCGGTGAGGCTTAGGTATTTTTTGGCATGGAACTCCCGTTCGAGTTCAAGGAGCTGCTCACTTGTGAACGCCGTCCTTCGTCGCCTCGTCTTTCCTAACACTCCGGAGGGGGTGGAGTTTCCATTGCCGTCTTTGCTTGTGCCGGGGTCGGAGGTGGAGAGGGAATCGCACATTTCTTCCTCGTCTGATTCTAGAGGGGGAGGAGTTATACATTTAGTAAGGGAGAATAGAGGAGGTCAGAGGTCATTGGATTCTGTGGATTTTTATAATATTCCTTCCTTGATTTTTACTTCTTGTTCAATTTTGTGGCTATTTTCAATGCAATTGCCGGCAATCTGAGCATGGTTGTATAAAATGCATATGTCTTAAAGTTGAGCATTGGAATTAAAGTTAGTTTTAAACAAACGATTTCGAATTTGCTTTTAGCAAGAAAAATGTATTTTAAAAAAGGCCAATACTGAAATTTTACCCTTGAACTAAACGTTCCATGATAAATCGAGAAATCTCAACCCTCTGCACTTGCTCATGTATTTTAAAAACATTAAAAACCTCCCTGATTTAAAAAAAAATAAAAACCCAAGGGTCCCAAATCCCAATTGTAAAATTGTAAATCATCTCTTGAAGATTGAGTTAGATTGGCTTGTA
Source organism: Agrenia bidenticulata (assembly GCA_034694785.1). NCBI lineage: Eukaryota > Metazoa > Arthropoda > Collembola > Entomobryomorpha > Isotomidae > Agrenia > Agrenia bidenticulata. The sequence goes on along the minus strand of JAQFYM010002070.1, from coordinate 18,789 downwards.
ATGAAAATAAGAAGGTCAGACAGCTCAACAGCTTCATCTCACCTGTAAGAGCAAGCGGTGACTCAGGGTTACAACTACTCCCCGAGTTTCCATGTGTAATCCCCGGTGTGTTTGGAGGTGAATCCCGGGAGCCGGTAGAATTCCCGGAATTCTCCTTCTGCATCCCCCTCATCTGAAGACTCTGCTGATGATGATGATGACTAATGAGCTGATGCTGATGGAGATGACTAAGAACGCCCGGGTGATGATGACTAAACAAGGAGAGGGCACTCTCCGGGGCATTCTCTTTGAGAGAACTGGGTGAAAGTCGCCCCCCACCTGGACCACCCCCACCGGAAATAAAACTTTTACTCAAATCACAGCCCAAACTCTTGTACAAGCTACCCGCCCCGCCAAGTCTACTCGAGAGGGTCAAGTCCTCCGCCCCCGTCGGCAATGACAGGTACGAGGATGATTGGAGGGCGGATTGGATCTGGAGATTCTGCAAGCTCTGGAACTGGAGGTGGGCCGGGGCGACTAGGCCCCCGTAGGGGGATGAAAACGCAGAGCCGTTCCCATTGGTTAAGGAGGAGTTGACACTATTGTTACTAAGGGTATTGACACTGAGTCCCGTAGTACTTGCGGAGGTCATTGTGTTTCCGGGGGTTGTGATACCCGGGGGGAGGGGGATTAACCAGGGATTGAAGTTGAGAAAGGGTGAGAGGGAACTCAGGTTGCGGGGTGAGATGAGGGACTCGATTGAAAAGTTGGAGAACCTGTAGTTGGACCCTTCCATAGTGTCCATGGCTAAGTCCTCCTTTTTATTTGAAGTCTTCATCTCGTCTCACTATTTTTACCGTTTGCGAGAGTCATTAAAATTTTTTCCGATGCACTGGAACCAAAACGGCTTAAAAAAACTGACCACCACTGCTTTTTTTAAATTGTCCGAATGTCCGAAGAGTAAATTTCCAAGGCTGGTTTTTGAAACTTTAGGGATTGTTTATGATAACTTTTTGAATAGCAAATGTGTATATTTTTTATATTTGAGGGATGCTAAATCTTTGTGAGTGTCTCTGCCAACCCGAAAGTCCACACTGACATCCCGATCTGAGAGGAGACCCGGAGTAATGAAAGATAGAATGTGTTTCGAGGGCAGCCCCCGGGAGTGATCTTCTTGTCCGGGCAACTCCTCCAACTACACGTTGCCCCAATCAACTATTCCACCCCTAGGGCTTTTATACACAGAGTCGGCTCTTCTTTTGTATTCAACTTGTTATTGGGACTATTTCTTCCCAAGTCCCTTATCCTAGTTTCCTCAGAGTTTTCAAAAAACAGATTTCGAATTTGAAAAAATCAAAATCCAGATACCCGACACGGTCTACCCGGGCTGAGGAATAATGAGTGGAGCTAGAAAGCTGCTCCCAGGGCTTGTAGCTAAAAAGTGCAGATGTGAATGGATAAGAATGGGCTACCCGGGTGAAGTGTGACAAGCGTTTATAATCGGTGTATGTAAAAGTCATGGATTGGGAGGGAATTTGACACGTCAAGTCTTAGGAGAGATTATTGCAGCTGTCAGTCCAATTTAGATGAGAAGAGGTTGGGGATGTGGAGAGTGAGATTACGTGTCACATCCACCACCACTGCCATTCATGACCATCTCATGTTCCTCAGTGTGTCATGTCATGACTTCCCGTGTCACTTTGACTCACAATCAGTCACCCCCTACTACCTCTCCTAGACTTAATCACATCCGTGTCATTAGCTCATAACCCTTTGGAAATAACCCAAGCGGTCTATCCACTGACCCTGGAGGGCCTAGCATTTTGCTGTTAGCATTAAATTTTAGCAGAAGCTGTTCCCATTGCTTCCTCTAAAAAACTTTAAAGTGTACCAATCACGGAGTCTCATTTCCTTGGATGGGAAAAAAATCCCCATAGGGTCTCCAACAATAATCCAACTGCTTTGATATTATAATAATTTATGTATCGTCCAATGTAAAGATGGATTGCGTGTAGTTTCTCTGCATGTCATGTCAAGTTCAATCCGTATCGTTTTAGTGTAAGTAGCCCAACAGGGTCGGATCATTTATTGTGCTGGGCAGGATTAAAAGTCAGTGTGGATTCTGCCCCCTCGTTCCAGACCTTTTTGCTAATCCTGCTTTAAGAGATTGTTATCGTTGGGTTTTTTTAAAGCAGTTTTGGGTAAACATTCTAATTTCTAGAGAGGTTGCGACTAACTCGCAGTTGTGCCAGTATAAATAATAAACCGTTCTTAACGGCTATAACCAAATAGTGCCGACAAAGGTCAGGTCACTTCAATTTTCAATTGTCCATTGAAGTTTCGACAATTCAAAATTAAATTGAGACATTGGGGAGAAGCTGTTAGGGAGGTTGTGATACTGTGATATTTTTACTTGTCATTGTGACTGGAGCAATGCTTTTAATTTTGAAACAGTCACAATAAGAATACAAAAACCACTCTATCTCAACCTCCCTATTGTTAATTAATGTTATTGTGCTCATCTTCGAACTTGCCTCCACTATGAGATCCTAAATGGATATTTGAAAACAGATGGGGTAAAACTTGACTTGTTTGAAAGGTAAGGTGTGGACGGACGGACGGACGGACAAAAGACCCTGGATATAAAGTAGGTGCGATACTTATTATTATGAGCAGAGATATATGGAGATGGAAGTTAGCCAAAAGGATGGAACACGGAGAGGTTGCGGTGGGAGTGACAACAGGATGGATTTGATTTGGTCGGTTGGCTTTTCAAATTGGCTCCAAATTGAGGGAAGCCCGTGTGTGTGTCATTAGCTGTCCCAGACTCTTTAAACTTACTTGCATTATAATGGATTTAATTGCTGGGTGGGTTAGGGAGTTTTAATAAAGACATTAGTTTGGGATTGGTTTTTTAAAAAATGTCAAATTCGTATTGAAATTCCGATATTTTAGAATCATTTTGGACTGAGGAAGGTTTAAGATTTTATTTTTGCCTTGGTTTAACATTAATTATTTATTGACATTGACGTCGGTACGTTGATATCCATAATTTACAAATATCCATCGTGCTTATTAGATTTTCCATTTTTTTCAGACCACCCCGGCCTATAAATAGTACCCACCAATCTTAAGAAAAGACAAGCTACCATTAACACTGAGCCTTCATATCCCTACGTCAATCCCTGCGAACAAAAGTGTCTTAATTGTGTCTCAAAAAAGTAAATTTTACTTGTTGAGAAATTGAGCTCAACATTATGCACATGACCATTGAGACTGGAAAAGGTCCTGGAAATCCCAACATCCAGAGATGTGTAAGTTTATGGACTCTACGAGAGTAATTCACTGGGCAATACTGGACAGAAAGAGAGAGAGTCTCTGAATCTACTTGGATTAGTTAGTATGACCAGCTGAAATAATTACATGGGCTTGTAAAGGATGTAAGGAAGAGAGCGGGTTGTGAGGCCCGGGATCCGAAATCGGATTAAAAAGTAATAACGACGGGGTGGGTCAGTGCCCGATTAACAATTGGAGGAGGTTGACACTAACGGCCACAACGAGCTTCCTTCTGACTCTCTAATTAAGAACCGTGTTTGGACTCTCCAGGACAATGCGGACCTTACTGGATGGACTAAACGAGTAATTAATTATGGTGGGTTGGGAATTTCAAAAAATTAAAATACAATTTAATTAATTAAATTACATCTCTCTTTCCCCCCTTGTTTTTCTGCAGAATAATTAAATACAGAGTGAGACAGTAGAGTAGAGCCCAGCAGGACATGGAAGGTTCGTGTATCATACAAATTATTGTGGGACATTTATGCCTGGATAAATATGCCGGAGACAAAAATATTCCTGAGACAAAAATGCCAGGGAACATATATGTCTGAGATAAATATGCCAGAGACATTTATGTGTCTGATATGTGTATCTATGTTACTCAGATATAAAAGGGAGGTTGAGATACCGTGATATTTGGCTTCTGATTGTGACTGAGAGAAATGGTTTTAATATTGCTCAACTCACAATCAGAAGCCAAAAGCCACTGTATCACAACCTCCCTAATATAATTAAAAGAAGATGGTAATCCATATTTAAAAAGGAGGAGGAGCTTATAAAGATTAAGAGTCAGGGTGACTTTTAATTTTCCCCTAAGAAGAACACCTAAGAAGAGACTGAGATGGTCTTTAGGATTTCTAAAGGACTCTTCTTGATTCTAAAAGCTTGAGATCCTTGCGGGTAATGAACTGAGAAATTAATAAATACAAAAGAAATGCATTAATGAAAAAATAATCTCATTTAGTAATTAAATCTTAATCATCATCAAAGACATTAATCACCTATTATTTAATCTCTCTCAAGTTCAAAATAAAAAGGAGCAGAGCTTTTCCATCTCTGATATGGAATCATATATGATCATCTCAGTAAATCCTATCAAGCCTTTTCTTCCGGGGACTTGGGATTTTGAAATTGCCTAGGCAGTTTGGAAAATTCAAGTTTGTTCAATTTATATTACGTATTCCTCTTTTTTACCAATTCCACTTTGTTGTGGTTTATAAAAAGATACGTAGGAACGAATAACACAGGTAACTTATGAACCCATTGCGAATTCATATTGAAAAGAAGTAATTAAAGACACTTTTTGAATTAATTGCAATTAAAAAACTTAAGTTGAGCTAAGGAAGGTATTTTAAAATTTCCAAGCTCCATTGGAACTACTAATCCATGATAATCGCTAAATCCCCATCACGTGATCCCATTCATCCCTCTTGGCTATCTTTTCAATGAAAACTTTTCAATGAAAAAGAAACGTTTAAAAAAACATGTAATTGAAGACGCAGTGAGGCTTGACTAATTGAGAATAGTTAAATGGTGCATTTTGTCGCCATAAATCAGTGGGTACAAAAGGGAGTTATGACTCAGTCCAATCTCCTACCTTTTGTGCATAAATATTCACCACTTATTATCATCATTATAGAATCAGGGACAAAAGAGTTGACACAGAGGGCCATTTCACCAGACCAGCTATCACAGCATTCACAGCCATTGATACACACACCATTGAGAGAGAGAGACCCTATGGGGCTGATACATTTTAAATTCCCATATCTCTGATGTAACATGGAGGTTGTCCTTGCTATTCAAAACTAGGGACAAAGGGCCTGAAAAGGGTACACATGTAGACTTGTACCTTTTCCCCTCAGAGTCTCGAACGTGACCATAAGTGATTGGACGGATGTACATCTGGCCGACTCTCAAGGGACTAATCATCCCATTCCTAATCATCCTCATCTATGTGTGTGTATTCTAGATGAAGAATTAAGGGTCCAAGGGGGGACGACGTGGGCCCTTGGCTCCAGTGACTTTTATGGATTGATTTCATACATTTCTCTCCTTTTCATTTTAATCCCTTGGAATTGGAATCACCTTTCAAAATATTTTAAGCGGAATCAATTCAATTTGTTAACAAGTTAACAGGGTGGATTTTTTTATCTCGAGGTGTCCTTTGAGCTCCTTTGAGGAAAGGCTCCTTTGAGGAAGGGCTCCTTTGATGTTCGGTATGTGTGTGATGAGGGATTTTAAGGGAGACTTGAGGGGGATGTGTAAGTAGTTGCTACAGATCTAGTGTAGAACGTGTGGGCTTTGAAGTTTGGGCATATTTGTCTAAGGGCTCTCTCTCTTTCTAAGGGAGATTTTTCTTTGGGCAGTTTTGTAAGTGTGGAAATGATTATTTAGGGATATTTTATTGGTTTTTTTTTTGATTCGGGATGGGTGGAATAATCTCAGCGTTTTTCTGGCAATTTGTCCCCGAAAAATAGGAGTTGGTTATGGTTGTTTAGGATTGTTGGAAATGTTACCGCAGGCCGGGGTGGAAATATTCAATGGAAATTGCCCTTTTACACAATCTCGTATATTGTATGAAAAAATACATGCAATAAAAATAACATGCTTTTTTTTCGGCTCTATTGTAGACCAAGGTTTTTCGGGATGGATGAGGATGATGAAACTGGAGCACATTTTTTTGATAGTAGAGAATTTTTTTTGTCTTGAATGTAGAATTGAAAATTTGGATGGGCTTTAGTAGAACATGGAATTGCATGTTTGACAAATTATGAACATGTTGTATCTAAGCTAGTAGTTATTTGCTCAAACTCTCTATTGTTCATTGTTCAATGGTTTTGAGGGACAAAATGGATGATATGATAACAAATCATTTCCAGTACCAAGTCCCATAGGCCACAGATTGAAATAAGGATTTCCTGGACCTGGGCCATCCATAAGTCAAAAGGTACTTCAGGGATGGCACCTTTTTGTGTCAATCTAGGCGTATTTTCAAACACTAATCTAACTATGACCAATATTAATTAAATAGAAATATAATTACGTTCAGGATTGAATCGTGACAAATAAATTGGCATTTTAATTGAAAAATCCAATCCAATAACAGATCCAAAATGATCTCCAAACCTGTAAGATCCAAACTACAGAGCCTATCTACACAAATTGATTACTAAAAAAAATTGGGTGTTCCACCACCAATAGCTCAAAGTTTGAACAAGTCCTCCTTAATGTCCCCTTAGGAATTTAACATCTCTGATTGACTTATTGTCCCTTTCCCTATTTATAAATTGTCAATACCAACACATCCAGCAACCAGGGTTGGCATCTTTTCAAAAAAGTGAATATTTTTCATGAAAAATGAAAGATTTGAAAAATTTGAAAGATTGAAGATTTGAAAAATTTGAAAATTTCAATATAATACAAGTTTACTTTTGAAGGCCCTTGAAAAAATTGAAAAATTTGAAAATTGAAAGATGAAAAGGGAAAATTTTGAATAAAGGAAACTCCAGGAAGTTGCGGAGATTTTTTAAAATTTGGTTACACTTCGATATTAATCTTAATTGAGTGATTTCAATGTCCATGTTGTATGGACTTCTTTTTTTCATGAAATTTCAATGAATATTTAAAATTTTTTAATTAAATTTTGAATATTTTTCATTTTTCATTTTTCAACTAAAAAACTTCCTCGAAATTTCAAGGTTTCATCTTTCATCTTTCATTTTTCAATTTTCAACCATCTTTATCTTTCATTTTTCATGAAATTTCAATCATTTTTCATCTTTCATTTTTCACTTGAAATTTCACCTGCCAACCCTGCCAGCAACTTCTAAGCTTTCAGATCCAACAAGCTTTTCAGTCCCAACTACAACTTGGAACATTTGAATAGACTTTGCTTGCTCATGGGCGGCGATTCCCAGTCCAAAAAAGGACAATTAGGGGACATTAGCCTTTTGTCCCCTTTCTCCTACCTTTTGTCCCGAATTCTGTGGGGGGGGGAGCGAGGTGACCAAATGGAGTGGGCGGAGCTTAAAATAAATATTTCACACCTGCAATTCCTCAGTCTTTTATGGAGATTTTTAGTCACCTCTCTGGATGTGTAAACTAGGACTGGGTTTATAATTTTGTTATTTAAAGTTGACTTGAGGGGACTGGGCGGACTGGGCCTTTGAGGGAAACGGTGTGGAAAAGTGGACTTGAATACAAGGGATTCGGATTTCACAAAAAGTGTGGAAAAAAGTTTCAAGGGGGGAGCCTTAAAGAGAACCTTGTCGATTTTCCGCTTAATTTATTCCCTTAGAAATTGAGTGCTATTTCCATTTTTAGAGTCGAGATTTTAAAACCCGCTTGGGTTTACATATACCGAGTGTAGTTTTGTAATGATGGGAATTTTTTGACAAGCTGCTGCTACAGTCTCTTTGTAGTTTTACAAGTATTTTCGGAGCTACGGTTAAAAAAACGCGAAAAATATATTTTTTAGACATGAGCTTTTTGACTTTTTGAACTGGAACTGTAAACCAAGTGACTTGGCAGTTAGAAACCGAGTTGGGCATGAGAATTTTAATATGAGTCGCGTTTTACAGTGAAGCTATACCTGCTTTCTAATTGACATGGCAGAGCATTGATCAACTTATTTCATCTACCGTCTTTTTAAACCTTTAGATGAAACGATTATAAATAAAAGAAAGGAAATCCAAATTCTTCAATTTCCCAAAAGTTAAAATATTTTTGAAAACGATGTCCCCAGATGATTTCCAAGGATTTCCTAGTCCCATCTGAAAAGCTCCAAGTTAGTATGTTGAGTATGTAAGATTATATTTAGTTTTGTTGGATGGGGAAAGGATAAAATATGAGAGGACGTCTTGCCGACAAGAGCAGAGACTGAGATGAGAGGTCATAAAGGCCCCCAGCAACTCTTCGACACGCCGATTAATTTCACAAATTATCTCCTTCTCCTCGCTCTCTTAAACCCGGGTCACGTTTACCCGGGTTACACACAAAAAACCCAAGCTTTCCCCTTCCACTACTCCATAGCCCATCTTCCACCATTCACCACCGTCATCTTCTCGTCTTTTCCATAGGAGCATTGAGATATCCGGACTAGAGAAATATTCAACACCTTTTCCCAATTACAATTTAAATCAATATTAACTAACTCTATAGTTAATTGTTAATTGCATTACAATGCACTATCAACTCATTTTCATTACTCTTGCTATTTTAGTTCCCCTGAAGCCACTTGCAATAAATTTTCATGTCCATTATTTCACAAACTAAAACAGGTAACGTTTTTTTAATTTGTCAAAAATAATACAACTAACATAAAATCTTGCTACAACAATCCCCTAAAAACACACACAGAAACCCGGGGACGGAATCCAGAGCAGAGAAAACAAGCTTGGAAATATTACCGAAAGAATCCAAAACTCCGTAGCCCGAGTATTACCCGCACACCTCTCTCCAAATTTGAGGATCACGGTCGGCTGGGATTAAAAAAAAACAGATGGGTCGAATTGCTACTGAGCCTGATTGGTAATTTGGAAAGGCCGACTGATGTGCCACCAAATTGGGAGCAGATGGATGAATCATCATCTCCTCATCATCTATTCCTCACACTTACAACACAATACACTCAGCCCTCTCTATTACATTATACACCATCTTTTTATAGCCTATTCCTATAACCTATGACCTACAGTAGCTACTCCAGTGTTTCCAATAGCCTCTTGTGTAAGGGAGCCAAATAACACAAGCCTTCACCTGTAATTACCTCTCTGGTGTATCCACCAAGGATTAGCTAAGCTACAGGCATTTTCCATAACTCCAGGGTTTGGCATAGGCCCTTAGCTAAGGGAGCTAAATACAAAAGGCTCCACCTGTAATTACCTCTGGGAATAGGTAAATCCACCTAGGGTAAATCCACCTAGGGTAGCTAAGCTATTATAGAGATCCTCTCTGGTAATGAATCTCTAAAGGGATTTTGAGGGGAAAGGGTTGAAATGGATTTGGTAATTGTAGGTGATGGTTGATGGTGATGACCCTTGTGGGTTTTTTTTCACGTGTCTTTCTCTCGGCTTGGGTTTTAAAGTATTTAGTGTAATGAGTTATTTGTGCTTTATTTAAAGCTCATTAGTTTCCTTGTCGTTTGTGTTTGTGAACAAGAAATGTAAGTAAGGGGGAGTGTGTTGTTTGAAGTTGAGCTAGTTTTTTTTCATTAAAATACTACAGGGTTCTGGATTTTGAATTAGTTTAATCCGGGTAGTTCATATAAGAGAAATCGGATAAAACTGAATAATATCTTTTTTTCACCACGCCATAGTATAAAATGCTTTTAATTTTGCTCGTGTCCCGATTTCATGGATAACGTATTGGCCAATTTAAAATTAACAAAAAATAGATTTACTCCTAGCAGAACATAAAATTATAGGAAAGAATAATTATTGGAGTTGTTAGACGTGAGGGGTAAACTATCTTGGATCTGTTATTGAAAAGGCTACTTGGGTAGTGACACACTCGCCCTTGATGATTAATGAGAGAAGAGTGGCCTTTATGGCCCTTTGTGCCCTTTCCCCTTTTGAAATGAAGCCCTCTCGTGTTTGATTTCCCTTCAATTTACTAATTTACTCTAGCCAGTCAATCAGAACGGAGAGCTGATGGGATTATGGCTCATGGCACTTGGCTCTATATTTATAGCAGAGCCTTGTTAGTTCCCTCAATGAACAAGGGAAATTATTCACTCTTTAAGGGCATCTCTCTCCTCTGCGAGTCCTTTCTGGTCACACGGGCGGATGATAGGACCACCACTGGCAAACTCTGAGAGTCAGTAGTGGCATCATCAGTCATAATTCATTTGTCTGTAAATGAGTGACTCTCTCTCTCTCCATAAGTTCCCGAGCTCCAAAGGTTCCGGGGGGAAAGCTAAGTGGTTTCCTTGTTTTTTTTCATCTGCATTCGAGATGATTTTGCGATTCTTGCTGATTTTTTTGGACCTTGTATGTCGGAGGCTCTTTGACCTTAGGGACTTTTGAGGGTAGGACTTTTCCAGAATTTTTAATCTAGTAAATAAGCCAGGAAAGTGCAATTGGGAGGATTTTGAGGTTCTTGCTGATTTTATTTGACCTTTTATGTCGAAGACTTTTTGACCCTAGGGACTTTTGAAGATTTTTAAAGGCCTCAATTTTAAAGGGCATGGGTTTTTCAGAATTTAAAAAAAAAATAACTCAGGGAAATGTATTTATATCGAAGATATCGAATTTAGTTTGGCTAGGTGGAATGATGTATAGAATTTGGGATGCGGGTATTTGAAACCTTCGGCATAAAATTTAGTATGAGATGGATGGAAGTGGGATGGAATAAAACGTAAGAAGTCCCGTGTATTCTCGGTAACAAGGGTGTCGGTGGGAGATTAATGATTTGTCATGTTGGATTGGATCTCCTCTCTACAATCCCCAGATTAACCATTACCGCTTGCCCCCATTGTTGTACTCAAGAAAAGGATTCAACAATGCCATCAATACTTTCCTAGTTGCTCCCACAAATAGATCTATCCATTAACAATACAAACACTCAGCTCAAGGGGCTGTTCATAAAATACGTACCGGAGGGGGTCTGAGGTCGCCGCGGCGTCGCGCTAACCTCCCTGTCAAAACCGGGCATCGAAAAATCGGATATTTTGCGCTACGTAATTTACGAACAGCCCCGGAATAGTATTGATGACTAAAAAGGATATGAAAATAACCCGGGTGGATCGTGTAAGGATAATAAACAAGAGATTTGTGTATTTGTGTGTGTATATAAATTTGTAATAATTTTTTTCCTCTCTCTCTCTCCCCATGCGGGTTTTTGGCTCGGGATCCTCCTCTGTGGGAAAGGGATCCATCCGGATTCCGGGCGGAGAGGATGTGACCCAAGCGGGTATTTGACATAGATGAAATATCTATAAGGACAAGGACATTATTGTTATAGGGAGATATATGTGTGAAGGGTGGGTATTATTATGTCGGTGTATGGTGTAGTGGATGTTCCGGTAATGGGTCATGAATTAGCGGTGGCTGGTGGCAAAGTGTGTTGATGAGCTGAGATGACAGTTTCACGGACCATTTAAGATGAGGGACACTCAAATACTCAAACCGATTCCGGAGGGGCGTCCATATATAATAAGACCGATTTCCTAATACCCGCTCTACCGATGTTAGTACGTGGGGACACTTTTTTATCCTTTATCGGGCTCAATAAATCCGTTCCCATGACTGGGGACATTCGATCTGCTGAGCTCGTTGAGGATGGATCTCTCGGGCTTTTTAATTTCGGATTTGTAATACGGGTTGCAGTCATTGGCAATTATGTCATTAGCTTTAACTCATGAGATTGGATTAGGGATTGATGTCTATGAGTCGAGTTGAGTGAGGTTAGAGCTAACTCAGTTCATGTGAGTTGAGTTATGAGTCGAGTCGAGCCCAAACTCATTGAATGTAGGTTGAATGGTTTTTGGATTTTTAATTTTTGAAATATCTGGCAACTCAACTACTCAGGCTCAAAGAAGTTTAATCTAAATTTTTATTGGAAAGCAGGCGCATGAAAAAAAAACTCATCGGCATTGTTATAATCAAACAATAAAAAAAGCTCAAGAATTAGGCATAAATCTTTCTGCTAATCAAGGGATAAAAATTAAATTGGCCAGGAAGCTGAGAGGAGTTTCAAAACCCGAGTCAATTCCAAAGAGTAATATAAAAAAAGTTTGTGACTCAGCAAGAAGAAATTACCCGCTTGATCCTCATGTGGGAACTCGGGTCGGGTTTTCCATGTTTTGGTCCACCGAAGTTAATTATTTATCGTCAATCGTCTCCCCTTCAACTAACTGCCTTGCACATCCAGATCTCTAGGATCTGTGGACACGTGAATCTGTACACACACGTACTAACTACTGAAAGACAAGTGTTGTTCTCAGACTCTGTGGTTCGAGACGAGTCTCGAACACTTGAACATCCCATCATCTAAATATTTCCGGATAAAATATGGCCAGCCTAATTCAGTCCATTAATTTCTGGCCAAGGGAGCTCATTTGAGGGGATGTATAGCGGGTAATTCGGAATTAATACTCTGCTCAAGGATACACCGGGTAACACATCTCTCTCCCGAGTTTATGACAGGCGGAAAGGCGAGAAGTTCACACTTGCGGAACCGGCCAAGACTTCAAATCTCTGTGTCTTTTGGCTATGTCGTAGTCACCTTAAGGACTTGACTTGATCCTTAAGGTCTGGAGTAACACGAGTAAGGTACCTGTACCAAAGAGTAGAGGCCATCGAGGCATTAGGGACGTTGTGATGAAGTGATTTTTGACTTGTGATTCTCGCTGTATTAATGTGAAGGACAGTCAAAATCAGAAGACAAAAATCATTGTCCCTCAACCTCCCTATTAATATTGAAGTGTACTGAACAAGCTTCTTTAATAATCTTCGTGGACATATTTTTGACATTAAATTGTTTGCAGTTCAGAGCTTGTGAGCCAGGTTGCCCCGCCTTTTTACGACACATTAGGTAAAACACCCGGGTATTAAAGCACAATCGGAACAGATACTCAGTCAAGTGTTAAAGAGAAGTAAAAGTGGGCTGAGATGAGATAAGTGTCCATTTTCCTTGCACACATTTATTGAGTCGACGGAATCTCCAACCAAAACCAAGAAGTGGGCTTGGGATATTTGAATACTTTTCCAAGCCGTAAAGCTGAGAATGTTTTCAAAAGAAGCGACAAAGTCTTGTTGGGAGCTTCTCTTGCTGAACGAATGAGGATTAGTCAACGAGGGACTTGAGCATCAAATATTTACACTCTCATTTATCCCAACCCTATTTATAACTCAACAACGTCCCGTATAGCCCCACACTCCGGCACAAACACTCTCCCAACATCATCTCTTATACCAAAATACTTAGAGATAAATTAGCCTGAAATACTTTGAGTACATGACAATCCGTGTCATTAAAACCACTCGATCTCTTCTGTAATGAACAAGAGGCAAGATGAGATTATTCCAAGTCCACCCTGTATACTTTTTTTAAACTCACCCAGATCAAGTGAAGCTTAAGAAATAAATTGGCTTGAAATAGACAGTTAAGTCCGTTAAGTCCGTGTCATTAAAACCACTCGATCTCTTATAATGAATAAGGAGTAACGAGTATAGGGGCAGATTGAGATAATTTATAAATCCACCCTATCCACTCTGTTAAAAAGAGACTGGGGGTCAACTGTCCTTCAAGATACTTTCTTATAGGAGAATACTTGAGAAATAAATTGGCCTGAAAAATAGACCCTTAAGTCCATGAGAATCAGTGTCATTAAAACGAGTGGATCTCTTGTAATGAATGAGGGAGACGTTGATGGGGGGAAATTGAGATTATTTAGAAATCCATTACATGCCTCGTTGCCAATGTAGATTGCCTAATCATCATCATCTGATATTGGCTCTAGAATCTACACGTTTCTAATGTCCTCATCATCTTGTGTAATAGTTGTAGGTTGTAGTGGCAGTTTGGGTGGAGGCTAACATCTGGGCCTTCGTCTCCTTTACTTCCTTCACGGATGGAATCACCTCGTTCTATTGAGACTTTCCGAGTGAATAAATTACAAGGATGACATGAGAGGATTTTGGTGGTGGTGGTGGTGGTGTAGTGGAGATTGGCACATTTCACACCCTACATTTTAACTACACACTCAACAACTAGTGTACGCTTTAGTTGGATCTGGAATGAGATTTTTTTTTGGGGGGGGGGTTATATTTATGGCCCTGGTGGGTATTAGAAAGAGATTAGAGAGTTGAGAGATTTACTAGTGGTTTTTAGATCTTAAAGGATGGCTTGGTATTTAGTACTAAATTAAATTAAGTGTGTGAAGAGGTTATTTATTTTATAATTTAGGGGCTATTTGATTTTATTTGATTATTAAGAGTTTTGATTGATGATTTAACTTTAGAGTTTTGTAATTAAGCTCGGATTTTTATTTATTAGGAAAGTGTCAGTTTTTAGTAATTTTAAGTGCTTTTGTGTACTTGTATATTGTATTGTATGTTAAAATGTAGGGATAAGAAGAGGATGCAACTTTGAAACAAAATGCCTATGAGGGGAATACGGTGTCAACTATTTAAAACCAACTCCGGCAAATCTCCCTTACCGCGTTCTTGACGCCCTAGGCAGTAATAGCCGTACAGACTAGGGACCTTTGACCCTGGACTTGGAACCCTGCCTACTCTGCATTAGCTTACATTGCTAACTAGTCTTAAACGCTCCTTCACCTAATAATGAAGATATGCGGAGGACAAAGGTCCAAGGGATGTGCCCTTGATCATTTAAAGTATTACAAACTTTCGTGCCGACTCGGACTGGCTTCCAACGCTTGTTCTCTCACAAGCTTTGCCATCCGGTGACCATGTGACCTTCCAGCTCTGCACTTTCCGTTCAACGTCTCAACTTAAATTCGTCTTTTAGCTTTTCAGTTTATGTCTACTCAATTATTGTCTGCGAATATTATGAAATATATCTTTGTAACTGAGGGTTGAATTTCCCATTATAAATACGCTTCTAACCTAGTCAATAATTTAATTTTTGGACAAGATTTCAACGTTTTTTTGGTAAGCTCAAAGAGATTCGAATGATATGAAAAGTTTGTAAACAAAATATTCACACTTTAAAAGATTTATATAAAAAACAGATTTTAAAATACATTTGAAATCAATCTCTCAAAAGTCTCAAACTTCCACCACCACCCTCCTCCAACCAAGGATAATAAACGGAGGGTCAAAATGACCAAGACGTACGTGGACAATGCCTACAACAGACGGGTGGGAAGGGTCGGAAAGCCACTAGGAAGTGCCATCATCTCTCCAAGGGGAGGTCAACGAATGCCCTTACTAATGACCCCAAAGCAAGAACTAGAGGCCATCAGTACCGAGAAGTCCTTAAACCCGAAAGGACGGAAACTAGACCTTCCAGATCTGAAACCGGCAGTCAAGCCCTTGAAAACTTATGTGGACAACGCGTCCAATAGGAAACTAGGTCGTGTGGGTCTGCAGTATGGAACTAAGGTCACAGCCCCTTCAGTCTCGGACCAACCGGATTTATACCCTCGGACTTCAAGGGCCCGTCCAGTCTTGGAACCTTGTCGATATAATCTTCGACAGCGGAAACCCCCTACGACCCTAGGGAAGCCTAAAGATAAGGGACGATCAGATCGTGTCATAGATTTTGCTGAAGATGACTCTAGGTCAAGTGTTGACTTGGGTACAGAAACTCGGGTAAACTTGTTTCTTTGAAAAAGCTTTTCAAAAGTGCCTTGTTATAATTTTTTTATAAATGAATTTCAGGAGGTTCCAGAAATTTTTGTAAATGTCGAGGTGGACAAGATGGAGGCGATCATCTTGATTGGATTTGCAGTGATGGTCTTGACATTGTCCCTCTTGATTGTCTACGCCACTTTCAAACACAAATCCTAAGGACGGGTCGGTCAAAGGTCAAAGGGAAATAAAAATCTGGATACTTTTCTATTAATTTGTATGGCGTGTACTGTCTCGTTTGGTGTGAGTCTTCCCTCTCCACCAAAAATAGCTGAGATGGACGTTATCCATTCCACTCCTTCCTCCTGATCTTTGTAAAATGGATAAGGGAATTCTATTTTAAACTGTTTTAAAGAATCTATTTATTTTATTTAGTTTGGGATTTTTAGCTTCAATAGAATGTGCATGGTATTATTTTGAAAGCTGGAATCCTTTGAGTTACAAGAGCTATGAACTATGAACTATCAATTGTCTTATTAATAAAGATGAGCTAAGGGCTCCTTTTTCTAAAATTAATATTGGCCTAAGTTTGAGGGTACCCTTAGCTCAGCTGTATAATGACAAATTTTATTATCTTATTATTTGAACGAGATTCTCCAATGTTTCCATTTCTAATAAATTAATAAAGATAATGGAATTTGATATGAGAAATAATTATTCATATTGATTTGATTGATTGGTCCATCGGGTTTGTTAGTTTAAAACATTGGAGATAAGATATTGGAAGTTGTAACTCAGAGAACGGTCAGCCTGTTATTTAAGTGGAGTTTTTGGATAGCACGAGAAGATATCCATACTACTCATTTTAAAAAAACGCTTAAATATACAGAGTACTTTACATTACATTCAATAGTCAAAGAGTTTGATAAGCCGAAAGGATAATTTAATTTACAATCGATAAGTACAAACTACGCACCTTACATTAAACTACACATTCTAAAACCAAATGTTGCAATAAAAGTTCTTATCAAAATGTGACAAAAAGTTTGGACCCACTTGAAACGGGTTTTTTTAGTGGTTCCTTTACTATAAAGCCAAGCCTTCCAATTCCCATTCACTTTGGGTCCTTCATTCCCATTTAAACATTTACTTTGTGATCACTTCAAATCTTGAAAGAATTCTTGAATTCATCAATCTACAATTTATCTTCTAATAAATATGTTCCTCATAGTTTTTCTCGGCTTTCTATCTCCTCAGCTGACCCTTGGAGCACAATTAGGTAAGAGCCTTCAAAAATCTGCTAATTCAAACTAATTAATTAACAAATCGTTTGCCCCCAGAGAAATACAACATTGACCCCTCGACGATCACCGTTTCGGGATTCGCGTCAGGAGGGTCGATGGCCCAACAGTTCCACTATGCCCACTCTGCCATTGTCAAGGGGGCTGGGAGCTTCTCCTCAGGTAACTACCCTCTCTACCCTCAACCCAACATCGATAATTAATGATGAATTATAACCATGTGGTTTTATTATATTAAGGGCCTTATTTGTGCGGCTTCGGGGGACTTGACGACGCTGCGGTTTGTGCAGAGACCCCAAACCTTCAGAGCGTTGCGGGTCTCATCGCAGAGGCGGACCTACTCTCAATTACAACCCAGATTGACCCCCTTCAATTCATAAACGGGGCCAAGGTTTTCGTCTACCATGGAAGCAATGACATTCTCGTACAGCCAGGTCAGTGCCAGGTCACAGGGGTCAAAGAAATATTAATTTATGTCTAAGATATTTATTTGCAGGGGCGAGTATCAACACTGAGAAGATGTACGTTTACTACGGGGCTCAGACTAAAGCTGTCTACTTCCCTAATGCAGGTCATGGTCAGGTGAGGTCAATTACTTTCAGAGGAATTTGACCCGGTAGTAGAAAAAGGTCAAGTTATTTGAATTGTTTTCTAAAGCCTGTGGATGGAAACGGTCACGGAGGGGCTTGCAATGGTACGAACTCCAACAGCGGCTTCGTCAACGAGTGCGGATACAACGGGGCGTTTGAGATGTTCAACTATCTCTACGGAGAGAACTTGACCCGACCTGCCAAGGACTTTGTCGCCCCTGCTGAACTTATCGAGGTCAACCAAAGCGAGTTCTTCCTTCTTCCGGTTATCGAGCATTCCATGGCCCCCACGGGGTTCCTTTATGTCCCGACGGCATGTCAGAACAAGACGATTGCCTGTAGGATGCACATTGCCTTCCATGGGTGTAACATGCAGAGGTGAGATTTTGGGTTAGTTGACTTTTAAAGGAGGGTCGAATTTTTTAATGTAATGTTTTATTTAAATGTAGTCAGGTGAACGGGGATCGATATGCTAAGGACACTCATTACATGGAAGTGGCAGAGTTGAATGATATTATCGTCCTGTTCCCTCAAGCCCTTGGCACGATTACTAATCTTGCGGGATGCTACGATTGGTGGGGGTATACCTCACCCCTTTATCGTAAGCTTGAAATCGTTTTTTAAAAGATATTAGGGAGGTTGAGATAGAGTGCTTTTTCACTGGGACTGTTGGAGCACTCTTTGCATTGGATGGGAAGATCAAAATCTCAGCCTCCCTAAGGCTTAAATAATTTTAGTTAAAAAAAGTTTAGTTTGATACAGTTTTTGATTCGTTTTAAATTTCAGCTACTAAAATGGGCTTGCAGATTGCCGGTGTTAATAGAATGCTCACCCGGATTCTAAAGGGTTGAGGAGATTGACTATGAAAGTGAAGAGAATTATCATTGTGAGAATATTGGGAATAAATGATTGAATATTTTAACAACTGTTAAATTCAAAATTCAAAATTTAAATTATATTTTAAGACTAACTAGAATTAAATGCCGAAGTCTTCCACCAACCGATCTATGTTAACTTGGGATTGTACAGCTTCAAAATATTAAAGAATCATTGAAGTCAACGGTGCCAGGCTACTCAGCGTGACGAACTCGTCGACTCATATATTCGTCGCGCCGAAGTCAGCGCCGTATTAAATTATCGCCGTACTAATTCACCGCCATCAAATATCATCGCCGTCCTTTCTCGCCGCCATCAAAATTTATCGCCAAAAAATTCATCGCGATTTTTCTTCGTCGCAATACTATTTCGTCGTAATTCATCGCCGTACTTATTCATCGCGATCCTCTTCGGATCCTCTCCATGCAATCTCTCCTGCAA
>JAQFYM010002069.1:0-26263 GCA_034694785.1 Agrenia bidenticulata | reverse complement strand
GTCATAGGCTGCGTGGAATCGGAGTAAGAATAGAAGACAATGTGCTCATCACCAATTACACTCCTGAAATACTCACCGAAAAGTGTCCTAAAGAAATTGACGCAATCGAACGTTTGTGCGCCGCTGCATCTTTATAAACGCTTTCGTATCTCAGTTCAAAACTTTGTTCTCGGGGATTCGGTTTTTTTCCTTAAAAGCGTCGCTGTTAAGAGACTATAATGAATCACAAGTGTCGGTTTCTTTCGCCGTAGCTTTCGCTCCTTCAAAGCAAGAAGCTCCGTTCATTTGGTTCATGACGAAAAAATGCTCATTCTTTCGATTACGTCTCTTATAGTTACCGCCTAGTCGCATAACCATTGTTCCTGACTGTCTACTTAGCGAAGAAAGCCCTTTTGCGTACATTGTTATAAACTAACGGTTCCCGATGGAATGGGATGCTTTCCGTCGTCAATAGCATAGTGACGCTAAAACAATTCCATTCAAGCATCCCTACAGCTCATTTCTTCGTATGCTCTTTAGTAAAAGAACTTTTGTTAAAGTTTGTGTTGATTCCCCCTTTTTCGTTCTCTGCCATAGTTTCGGAATACAATACCGCTTAATCTGCTCGTTTGTTGCAAGTGTTGGCAATGCTGTCTCAAAGGCAGTCACATGCTATGAATGGTAGCAGAGTTGCGGGGAGGCACAATCACTTGTATGCGCACAACATTCATCCCGAAACTAACAGTAATCGACTAAGATGCTTTCTTCCATTCGCGCACTGCTTATTCCTCTTCCGAGTTTTGGAATCTCATCCGATTCTAGTAATGGACAGAGTCTAGCTGATAGCACACCTGACAGCACGCAGGCAAACAAAAAGGGGAACGTTTAATGCGTGATTAGCAACTAAAGCCCTACCCAACGTAAAAGAATGAAAAATAGCACGCTAGCAAGGATGCGATCATCTTCCAAGTCAACTTGACAACAGGCAACAACTGTGAGCAAAGGAAGCACGCAAAAGCTATGCTCATTTGTTGGAAACCCCCACTTTTCGCAGTTTTATTTGTTCTGATTCGTTACAATCTTACGATTGTCGCTTCATCTCAAAAGCATTGGACAATAATAATTGGTGGGAAAACCGCCTTTCTATAACCGAGAAGAAGCCTTGTTGATGGAGCGAAAATGCCCCGAATCAAAGCTTTGCGTTTCCGAATCCGTCACGTTGCGATTGTGTTTTACAGGTGGCTTTCTGGTAGTGTCTTTGTTAGTACTCTTGGCTACATCGGAACGTTTTTTAGGCGTGCGCTTTGGTAGCGATTGTTTAGCTTCCTTCGATGGCACAGTAGCGGCGGCACTTGATGCAGTCTTCTTAGGAGCTTGTTTTGTGTTCCTCAACTGAGCAAACATGTTTGGATGCGACTTCAATACGTTCTGCTTGTTTGGTACAATACTGACATTGCTATGCACTTTTTTCTCTTTTGAATCGCACTTAGCTTCGCTACAAATTGTCTTTTCTACCATTTTAGGCTTTTCTTCAGTGCGCTTTTTCTTAGCTTCGCGAATCTTCAAAAGGATAAGTATTATCACACACAATAACGTCGAAACAAGGAGAGATGGAAAAAGCAACAATCGTACGACAGTTTTACGTCTACAAAACTCTTCTCCAAACGCAAACGCTTTCGTATCGCTTCCCAACACATCACTGATAGACTCTTTTACAAGTGCGGCATTCGAGAGGCGATTGAGAAAAGTAAAAACTGTGGGAACTGCGACCGGTAAGTCGGTTCTATAACGAATAGAATACAGCGACAACAACAAAACCGTCAACTTCAGAAGGAGCCAAGAGCAAAAATTGTTCCTTACACCACTCTTCAAACTCTTGTTCTTCGTTCAGTACTACAATGACCACTAAGACTCTTACGCAAACGCAATAAAGGTGTGTTATTATATAATTACGAGCGTCAATTGAAGAGCTCTTAGGGATGCTTTCATCAATGGTTTGAACTGGAACGCTTCGAACGTCCCGAACGGATGCTTTCTCTGGACAAACTAATGACTTTTCCTGTGTCGGAAGATTGGTTGCTATCGAGTCAAAGTCAGACGCAATCAAACTACAATCTCACTTCATACCCCATTTAAAGTGCGTCCTACTGCGCAACGACTCCATTGAATCACTAAACACTATCAACCAAGCGAAAAAGGCGTAGCATTGTGGATGCAAAAAAAAACCTCGCATCGCGCTGCTCTTTTTCAATAGTCCGTAGGGATGGTACCGCTTCTTGGCTTAGCATTGCCCACGGGGTGCCTTGGTGACGTGAGAGCAAATATATATATACTAATGATAACCGCCATGAACCATCTTGGCAACGTTTGCAGCGCTTTTAGACGGTTCAACCGTGCTTTTCGTCATTGCGTTCTTTTCTGTATCCTTAGAAACGCTAATTCGCACGTTCGTAATTCCATCTATATACACAGAATCACCAAAGCCATGGAAGAGAACATACCAAGAACCGTAGCTTGAGTCTTAATAGCTTGCTTAGTTACTTTCTTCGGAAGCGTCTTTTCATCGCATTCATTCAAGTTTACTTTCTTCGGTTGAGGCTTTGTGCTCTTACTCTTTTTACTCTTTGGCTGTTTATTCATGTTGGTAGGTATTGGTTGTTGAATCCCTTCAGAAGTGCGAATGCCAATAGACACGCCTTCAATTGGCTTCTCCTTATAGTCCCGCAACTGTTCGTGATTGTTGCTAAAAATTGCCTCTTCAATGGTAGCTGATGGGTTCGCATTGCTATGCGACTGCTTCGTTATCGGTACATAATCATTTGCTATGATCGGAATGGTACTCGACTGATCAATACAACAAAGTGCGGCATTGCACTGTTGATAAAGCATATTCTTAGCCACTGTGTAGTGATAATAAGAAGGGAAGAGGTGAGAGGAACTCCGCACCCGACGCGCATACCTTCCAACTGTTGCTTCTTTTCGGCATGCGTCTGTGCAATGATGGGACCATGGAACTCTGGAGCGATGCTTTCCTTAATGCACTTCAGCTTTTCCAACGCACTCGTATTGACACGGACATGAACACTTTTTAGCTAATGAAGGGATATCGTTCAGCAATGTTTTGACAGTAGCACTGTTTGGACCTGCAACTGATATTGGACATCAATGCAGTTCTGAAGGGCAGCACAATGCTGCGCTCTAGTCAGTATTGGGGATGTGAATTGTTGTTGAAGCGCTTGGTTACGCAAAGCGAGTTCCTGTTTATCTGAGACGGATTTTTCCGATGCAATGCAATGAAAACGCAGCGTACCAAGCTCCAGTATAGTCAGTTCGTATTCCAGCGATTGGACCGCTTTCTCAATGGCAGAGGATGTGCGATTAGCGTGAGTAGCATGCAACGAATCGTTGATCAACTGAGATGATGAAAAGGAAGAACTCGCTAATGGGAATATCAAAAAGACTGGAAAGTCCGTTTGTTCAAAATAAGGAATACACTGCGAAGGAACTCTTTCGGTATCAAAAGAAGAAAAAGTTAAAGTTTCGCATGGACTTTGCTCCTTTTGGTTCGTTCTTTGATAGGGAGCATCCATCTACTCCAATCAATGTGTAGAAACATGACAGCACCCGTAACGATAAAAGGAAGAAAACCTCAGTTAGCACGAATGGATTGCACCCAAAGGAAGGAATTAGCGTTGCTAAAGGCGTAAATTCTTCCCATGTCGCAGTCTTGACCTTATAAATTAGTCAAGCACATGGAAGAAGCACAGAAAGGAACCAAAGAATCAGAATTGAGAAAATTGCGATGGAACCGATCGGATATTTGCGAAGGCGAAAAGGGCCCTGGAAAAAGGCTCACTCTCTAAGGTGAAAGGAGGCTAAAGAAACTCGCCTAGAGTGGTGTTATTGACGTCTTTGTAGAACCATTGCGTTTCTAAAGAGCTCTTGCTGTCTTTGAGAAAATCCCCACGATTATCACCAATTTTGCGACGTGCGTCTTGACCGGTACCGTTGCTCGTATCAGCCAGGAGTTTCTGGGAAGAGCAACATCAAGAACACCTTTTGGGAAAAAGAACCTTTTCAAAAGAAGAAAGCGGTTGTGAAGTCAATGGGAAGAGAACTTGTTGCGAAAGAACAAGAAGATGCCCAAGTAACACTTCTGGAATGGTAACTGAGGGTGCGATAAGAGCCTCTCACATCTCTGGAGCTACTTAGACGATACCCTTGTAGTCAAAGAGTTCTAACAACTCGCGCTGGGAGTATACAGGAGCTTTGTGAAGTAAGTTAGCAACGAAATTGACGCCACTGTACTCTACCAACCAGAGGGAGAAGTAGCCATGTGTTTATCACAGGTGGAAGAAGAAGGGGGCAACAATACGTTTACACATTCACCCTCTCGTACCTGTAACTTGTAGAAGCACCTCTCGTACCATAACTTGTAGAAGCACCTCGCATCGAAAACAGTAGCATAAATCGCCTTTCTTTGTGCAGTTATTGAAAAAGTCATCTTATGGTCAATCACTTTCACTTTCCTCTTACAAGCTGTAATACGCAGGCCCATTATGAAAGAAATGGTGCTTTCAGATAACTAAAGTCCAGTTTTTCGGCTTGGGCTAAAGAAACTTTTGCCTCAGTAGGAAAAGTGCGATGAAGGAAAGAAAAAATTGGTCTTTGAGTCGGGAAGAACACCCCACGACAGTGTTGAAAAGAGGAAAAAGCAACGTTTTGAAAAGAATTGGTAATGAACAAAAGACAAGATCGCAAAAAGTGAATCGCATCGGCGTAGAAAGCGAAAAGAAAATAAAGAATGAAAAAAAACGTATAAGCACTTTTTCCGATTCTCTTCTTTTATACATGAGAGCATTTTTTTGCAAAGCATTATTGTAATCGTCTACTCTCATCGCGAGTATCCAGAAACGCAAGTTCCCTTCCCGCTTCGTAAAGTTGGATGACATTCAACTATACCAGTACGTAGTTGAGAACCCGTAGAGCGGTCTAGGAAAAAACACAAATCGAACCATTTGCTTCAATGCGGCCAATGGAGCGGTTATAGCACATAAGAATGGCCACAAGTGCATCTTAAAGAGCACTACTGGTCCTTGAGTAAAGTAAAGCATGTAACATACGCAAAAGAAGCCGTCATTTGCTGCACATATCAAAAAAAGTACTGGCTAACCAGTATCATTGGAAGAACCCTACCGCCTTGACTAAAAAGCGGCGTATTACCTTATAATAATACAAGCGTAAAAGGGGATTCGTATTCTCCTTGTGCGACTGTCGTCCTGCACATAAGGACCTAAGCTAATTGTCAATTGGGTCCCCTCAGTATTATTCCCTGCCCATTAATAAAATAACTCTTCACCTGTACATCTGGAACCAATGACTGAATATGTCAAGAGTGATGAGCAGTTGACAATGAAGGATATAGCGTGGAAAGAGAACAGCCAAGCCAACGAGCATGCATGAGGTTGTGCATCTACCGTTGATCGCATTCAAAAATTCCTCTCGGATTCGCTGTACCGATCGGTTACCATGTCGAGTACAGCACCAAACTTTGTGCTTTGATTCAGCTTGCGAGCCGCATATCCATCAAAAGCATCGAGTAAACAGCTAAAAAAGTAAAACCTTGCGCAGAAAAAGTCACCAAAGCTAAGAGTGCCTTACCAGAAGCAAACATTGGGTAAAGTTTGAAAGACGCAAAAGGAGAAAAAGGCAAGCACAATGCGCACATAACCTTATGAGAAGGTGTCAATGGTGTAGAAGAAGAAAAGTAGGAAGGAACAAAGCACACCAATGACGTTGGGACAGTAGAGCACAACAGGAACTGTTGTCATTGGTGACAATAACCCTCTCCCACCTCTTCTCTTCTCTCTTACCCTTCCAATGATCAGCTTAACGCATGTTTACGAGCGCTCTTCGCACATTAAAGTAAGGGAGAAAATCCATCCAAAGGATGCGGTTCGAATCCATTCATAGAATGAAGGGAGCTTTCTATGCAATAACGAAAAACTTGAACACCAAAGCGCTTCGCACAAAATTACTGTGGGACTAGCGTAGGATCCTTCTTTCGTTCTCCCTATGCGGAAAAGAAATTTCCCATTTTCAAAGGGACATCAACAAGGCGAATTATCGCGTTTGTGCAAATGGATACGAACTGCGATTGTTTCTTACGAACGATACCATCCGTCGCTTTGATGGCTTCAAAAGCGAAAAAGTAACAAACCGACCATTTTTATCCAAAGCGCATTGGTTTCTTTAGGAGATTACCAGCATTGCAAATATCCTTCGAAAGGGAAGCATCAATGTCGAAGAGATTGAAATCAGTTCAAAGGGATTCAACTGGGGTGATCTAGAAGTCAAAGGTGTGTGTGCGTCTCTATAAACATGCGGTTTTTCCCTTCTTCTTGGGAGTGTATTGATCGCATTAGGGAGCATTGTAGCTTTTAATAACGACGGCATGAACGTTTGTGATTTTCCTATCGGGGATATCGAACAGGTCGGAATTTCAAAGCGGCAAGAAGTAGCGGTGAAATTCAAACATGAGCACGTAGAAACACTTCCATCTCCCTGTCGTCTTGGTGTTGACGTGATACAACTGTAGAATTCTCAAGTGGAAGTCCTTTCGGAAATGCGATTCACCTTTCCAAAACATACCTCTGAACCCAACGAAATGACCGATAGCAAACAGCTAACTTTGGCTGAGGTGAAGAGAGCGTGCAGTGTCTCGGGTTTGTTTGAATTTCCGTTCCCATCAACAGAAATTCCATGAAAACCTTTCTTCGCGCTGCAAACTTGAGAAAAACGACACTCATTTTATTGTTTCGTTCCCAGAAGTGAATTTTCTTGTTCCGCGGTTCGCATTAAAGCTATCTTCTCACTCACCCACGCCAGTGGCCGTCATGAGCTACGTCTCCATAAGGATTACTTGCAACTCCACGGCAAATCGTTCAACTATACCGTCAGTTACACCAATATACTGCGGTACTTCTTGCTCCCGCGAGACACGCTATCCATACTGTTTGTGGTACGGTATTTGCGGTAGGCATTTCGCAATGTTCTTGTTGGCCAGATTTGTTTGAGTCAGCCGATGAGAAAGGGACAAAAGTCGTACGCCTTTTTAGTTCTGAAAGTTCTGACGGCCGAAAAGATTGCTACAGAGCTGAATTTGGAACCAAATGAATTGGTATTCGAGAAACGCTTTTTCCATAGCGTGCGTAAGCTTTATCGGACCTTTTTAGGAAAAGTACGACAGTCTAGAGCTTCGGATGGAAGGGCCAACCTACGAAATATTTACAAAAATAATGAAGCAACTCTCCAAAAAGAAGGTGCTGACGCCATGCGCTGGATTGTTAAAGTACGCAATTTGTTTCCGTCCAGTGAGAAGGCCAAACCAAAAAACTTGTATGACAACGAACCTGCAGTGACGAAGGGTTTCCGTTGATCAAGTGCAGTCATAAAGCTGAAGTGGGTGTCATATTTCCTCTGAAAACAGGCATCATCTTTGTTCATCAGGTACAGTCCTCTTTAGGTTTTTGCGCGATATGCGCACTCTAACTTACGAAACAGCCGGTAATCTATATCAAGGATACGGAAGTTTCAGTTGTCAAGTTTGAACGTGTCGGTATGCGATACGTTAAAGCTCCATTTGTTTTCTACTTCCTACCAAAGGTACTGGCGGAACAATGACAGTGTTGACAACCAATCGCGATGAATGGATCTTTAACATAGGCCAAGCAAAGTTAGCACTTCCCAATTGCCTATCGCAACTTTAAACTTAACCATTGCAGAGGACATTTCGATAGCATATTAAAGCATTTGAAGGGAAAGAACCTAAAATGCGTTGTGTCCGACACTGTAAATGACGCACCGTGGAAACTCTTTGCCATACTCTTTTGAGGTGCGATGTGTTAACTACAAAGACGAAGACGAAGAGGATCACGACGCATACAAGTACCAACTGATGGAGGATGCAGAAGGTGCAGAAGGTGCACACACACCCCACAGTGCGCATGCTAATGAGTCCATTACACCGGTAGACCCTTCTGGTAGTAGTGATAAGGATTATATTCAAGAAGAAAGCAACAATAGCAGCAGCAGCAGCAATGAGTCGGGTAAACTGGGCTGTTTCTGGGTTCTACTCGTTTCAATGCAGATGACAATGAGCACAACTTGGTTAGCGTACCGAAAAGCGAAATAGCAGTCAAGCCTTTCGAAACTCTACCAACGAAGGTTGTAGGGAAGGATAAAGTACCAGTCAAGAGAAGAAAGGCTAAAGCAAAGGTTACGCTATACTTACTCTTCGTTGGCGCAGCATACAACGCAGGATCCAAACGCCCCGAAGAAACCGCTGAGCGCGTTTTTTTGTTATTCAACAGAGAAGCGAAAGGAACTTCAGAGTCAAGGTTCTTTCTTTTTACGCATTGTTTGTAGAACACAAAAGGCATCGCTCGATCCAGGACTAAAGCCTTCTGAACTGATGCAAAAGCTAGGCGAGTTGTGGCGCAATGTTGATCCCGAAACGAAAAAGGTTTTCCATTGTTCTCTCCATAGTTTAATAGTGTGCCTGGATGCATCTTTTCACCAGAAATACGAGGCGCTCAGCGCAGTAAAGAAGGAAGAATACAATGTAGCCGTAAAGCGCTACAAAGAAACCAAAGCATTGTCTACTGACGAACAGCATCAATAAAGAGAAGGCGTGTTTGGTGTGACATTGGTGCAGTCAGCTACCTTTTAAGAGACGCTGCCCCCTCTCTCTTAACCAATAACTTTCTTCCTTAACGCAGAAGGAATGGCAGATAACGAAACAAACGAAGTGGAAGTGTCCATAAAGAAGAACCTCACTGAAATGACCGAAAAGTGTGTGCATACAAAGCGTGTAAACGGGTAGTATCACTACTCGACAGATTCCAAACTTTGAGTGACGCAATTATTCAACGCATCGACGCTATGGGTAAACTTATCCCTTCTTATCGCATTTGCTATGCTACTCCTCTCAGGAAACAGAGTTGATCGGTTGGAAGCCGATATCAGTCAGTTGATAGCTCAACACACACAGTCTTAAATGTTATTAAAAGGAGAAGATGGGACGTGAAAAAGCGCGTTTCACGCGCTTTGCTGCTTCTTTGAGAAAGACTCTTTCGCTGTCTGTCCTTGCTATCTGCACATTGTGCTAAGGAGAGGACTCTAAAGCCAAAGGGATTGGATAGAATTTCACCTCGACAAGCCGCTTCATAAGGAAATAGCATAGCCCCTCCTTTAAGGCACTTAACTCATCGTTTTCCGCTAATCGCCCAAAGATTGCGTCTACTGCGACCATCCATTATGCACACTTTACGCTAACTGGACGTACACTCATCTGTATTACTTTCCAGGAGTATGCGACGAAAGACCACGGAAAAAAACGCCTCCTCTTCAGAGTCCATGGTTGCAAAGGATACAACCTACCTAGAGTTAGGACACCGAAAGACTGTAGTTCGCATGCTCCACGAACACACCTTGAG
This sequence comes from Agrenia bidenticulata, assembly GCA_034694785.1. NCBI lineage: Eukaryota > Metazoa > Arthropoda > Collembola > Entomobryomorpha > Isotomidae > Agrenia > Agrenia bidenticulata. The sequence goes on along the minus strand of JAQFYM010002069.1, from coordinate 16,787 downwards.
TATTGTCAACGACAAACTCAAACGGGAAAGAAGAAAAGCCAGAAGGCGGGAAAGATTGGCTTTTGCTTGGAGTGATAGATTCCTCAGCTCTTTGAACAGGTCCCAGAACGTATACTGGAAGGTAAACTGTGCGCGATAGTACAAGTGGAAGGGTAAAGACAATGCGAACAAGGAAACAATACCTTCCAGTTGAAGCCAAGCTGGCAAAACTTTTCTGCGAGATGGGCATAAAAGGGATTGAAGGACGTTTCGTTCATACAACACTCAATCAGAACTTTGACAACTTCGCGTTCTTGTTTTGCCTTCAACTTTAGCCTCAAAAGATTCTCAAAGGCATCGATGTAATCCTGTAGCAGTTTGATAGAGCATTGTTGTAGTAACCAAAAGGAAGAAGGAGGAGAAGAAACACCTCACCTCGCTACTCATCATTGCAACAAAGACGGCTTTCCGGATATCGGTATTCATTCGCTGCTCGCACGCATAATGAAGCAAGTTATCTTCCACTACTGGTGCGTTTTTTTCGCATTCTCTCGCACTGGTAGGATATGCATTCTCGCAAGATTGGTTCAAGAGATTCTGTCGCGAAGCGTGTACTGTTTCCATGAGGGTCCCATGGTCTTTAACCAACTACACCAAAAAGCCGGTAAAGCTTCGCACGACAAGCAAGCAAGAAAGTTGTCTACCACATGGAGTTGCTTCTTGAAGCTATCGATAGCATGAAGCTACGAATTATAGTATACATAAATGACAATGTCGCGTCGTCGCAACGGAAACCTCTTTGAACGCTTTCGGATGATTATTTTTCAGGGCGATAAGGGTATCCATCATGTATGTCATGCGCCTGTGCGAAAAAACGCCCGTTAGGAAAATGCTTCGTAGAATAGAAACAGTTACGATGAAGCACTCTTGGTTTCCTTTGCACGAGCTTGCGCATTTATCACAAAGTCTTTTAAGAGAGCGGGACTTTCGGCGCGTAGAGCGCGGCCAGCATCTGTAAACAAGAAAAGAGTGCGGCTAATAGTAGCGCGCAGAAAGTGGGAAAAAAGCACAACAACACGTTGAATACATACTTTCCAGCACTATAAGAAGTAGCTCAAGGTCAAGCTCTGTAAAAGAAGCAAGGAATTGCTTTAGATAATCAAAAAGAAAGTTGGCACCGACAAACTAAATCGCTTTGTTGTTGCCATGACTGCACAGAATCAAGTAGCGCACTACCTTTAAGAGATAAAGATCAACAAGGAAATGGGTGCTGTTTGCAGCTTCTTTCGTGTCCGACTTTGCTGTCAAGTATTCTTCGAAGCGCTTGACGAAAAGTGTCAGAAAACGAGTCCCAAAAGCATTGCCGACAATTTTGGCAAGAGCATACACCAGCGCAGCTGAAACGAAAACCCCAGGCGCACAGCTAGAGATCTTCCATTTGAAAAAACGTACCATAACTACCAAGCAAACTAAGCGGAAGAATGCCTTTTGCACCAATCATTGCTAAAAGAAGATCGTTGAACGTAGCCGAAAGAGCTGTTTAAACATGGGTGTTAAAGAGGTCCTCTATGATAATCATGCGCACCACTACGAGTGTGCTTTCCACAGAGTACCTCCATTTGCGATGCGATTCCTGCAATGTTTCCTTCGTTCAATTTATTCAAAAGGCCTGTAATGCCAAGGCTTGAATGCGAAGCTATACAGGATCGGAAACCTTTGATGGTTCGTCGTAGTTCATCATGACTTGCTGGGGCTCTCAATGGAGGAGGAACATAAGCAGCATCTTAAAGAATTGTAGAAGCGAAACAACTCGGAGAGAACTGCTAACCTTGCCTTATCTCTTCTATACTGTCCGAGTATGTTCCAGTCACCACACTTTTCACTAGCGGTGCGTCTTGAGACGTACAAAACTTGACAGAATCATCGTCAGAACCAAAGAGAAGGTCTAATGGAGGAAACGAATAGTCGCTCATGCGCCTTCCCTCCATCGTTACAGTCAAGGCCATCTTCGGCAAACCCGCGCGGCAATTTGTTCCCGACGATCCCTAACTTCTTTCCAAGCGTTGCGATTAGCCTTTCATCATCATCTTTGGCTTCTTGTGCTAACGTTTGGACTTTGGTCACTTTTTTGACGGTTTTAAAGCGAGTCGTTGCTTTCTGCGTCTTGGTCAATGTCGGTAGAGTGCTACACACCATTTTTGAATGCTTTTGAGCTATTTTAATGCGGTAGCGTTGCTTATCCAAGTGAAACTTTGTTCTAGTGCTCTTTTTTGCTAACTTTTCGTTACGTCGGCGCACTTTCCGTGAACCGCTATTAGCACTCTCTCTCATCTACCACACTCTTCTTGACATTGATTGGTCAATTTACCACACTCTTCTTAACATTGATTGGTCAATTTATTACTTTTTGACAATGCTCTTCAGTGTCGTATATGCGGTAGCAATAAGCAAAGTTGTACTTGTCCCAATCCTTGTGCGTGCGAACCAAGGCGTTGTAGCAAGAACAAAAGGAAAGCGTAGTGGTTCAAGGCATTCATTAATGACAATGGTGACGCCCCAATTACCTAAACGAAACCCACCGAGTAACTGCGAAAAGCGCATGCGAAAAAACCATAAGTGGGATCAAGGGAGTCGAGTGTAAAGAGCTTGTCAAAGTAGGCCATTTTCAGTAAGGCTATGCCGTCATAATCACTCAACTTGAGAAGACAGTACACCGCACTCCCCGTCACAATGTAAGTGATTGTTTCCCATAGTACAAACGCAACTCCTGCACATGTTTAACGCGTTATGGATGGAGCTATACTACTAACAGCACAGTATTGTTTGAAAAGGGACGTTAATTTGCCTTTCGCTAGTATTCTTTTGAAGAAAGCTGGCTTGTCAGTAGTACCCTGCGTAAGTGCTTCTGTAGCGTTATTGTCAACGTGGACTTTCCGATAAATGATGGCATGATGCCTCAAGGCAACAATGCGACGAGAAGTTGCAGTGCAAAACAAACGCGCACTAGCAACCAGGAAAGGGGCAGACATTCTGAACCAATGGAAAGTGTTATTATCACATAATGTACACCTTCTTCAACTCGTCGTAAGTGTAGCTCTCGTTTGTTTGTGGACAAACAACTTTGCCACCGCTTCTCTGTGCTTGTAACTGCAATGCCTATTCGTTTTTCACCTCGCATTACGCAGTTTCAGTACGACCTGCTGCGAATAGACATGGCCATTCGGTAATACCATCGGTGGGTTGGCGCTACTCATCGCTTTCGAAGAAATACGACAAATCAATTGAGATCGTGTTCGATGCGGAATTGGAAGCTCTGGAAGAACAGAACGCATTTTTTAAAAAGGAAAAACTTCTAACCAGCACTCAAGTCATTGTAAGGCTCACTACATACGGGACAATTGATATTTTTGCGTTCTGGATCATAACAATCCCTAATAACTTTTGTAAGCGCCATCGCGCGTTGTCTTAAGCGACATACTTGGTCTTGAGTGCGCATAAACCGGCTTGCAATGTTATTTCCAGAAGGGACATGGAGGGGATGTTGTGGATGCTATAGTTATTCTCATAGAGCATTGCGCAGAGAAGCTTCCATCGGTTAGAAGCAAAGTACTCCTTCTATGGTTAGCTTGCACACCGTTCACGCAATAACTTACGCGATAACGTTCCGCATGATTGTACCCAAAGGCTAAGCAACCCATCACTCTTTGGAACTCGGGAAGAAATGGCTCACTCACTGGTCCAATATATTTTCTAACAAGTCGTCATTTAAGGATAAGTTTGCGTGTAAGGAAAAAGAAAACGCTAACTTGGCATACTCCACTGCCTCAATGCGCTCGTCGCAGCGTATCAACTCAATAAATTCTTGGACACGCAAGTTAAATTCGAAAGAACTCTATCGCAACTGCTCTCACATGGTGAAAATTTGCGAATTTACATACTTTAAGTTTGCGTAACTTGGAACGATGTTGCGTGCACCATTGCAAAGCCTTTCTGAAGGAAAAGAGATGAATACATGCAACCAATCTACAATCAATTACGAGCAATCGCGTTTTTTCAACGACTTTGCGATTGCATGAACTTCACGAAAAACCTCAAAGTCATAGAGTTGCTCCTGTGACGCATAACCGTGCGAAAATTTCCTCATTTAGAAAAAAAGAAAACTGTTACTTGGGTTGCTAAAAGCTTGGCTGTAGTGAGAAGGTTGCGTCTATAAAAAAGGGACCGACGTTACGATATACGCAAAACGATATGCTGGAAGAACACCGTAGCAGTTGATCCACCAGTAAACTTTCAGTTAACTTTTCTTCGTAATTCGCACTCTCAGACGCTTTATTGTGCATCAATTACCCGGGACAATCCCTCTGATTAAGGTACCGCAGGAGTAATGGCACAGACGCGTATGGAATAGTTGTAGAAACCGCTCCTCAGTCTTTAAACCTTCCTGTAGCTAAGGAAATGAAGCAAAATGGTGCACTCTCAGTTCCTGTGAAAACCTTTTCTTCTAGCACGCAAACGCGTTTAAGGATTCGTTCAAGTGCCTGCGCAATTTCCTCGTCAGTAGATGGAAAACGGCTGAGAAGACTATCCAAGATGGAAACAAGTGACAAAAGTTCTTTTTCAAGAAGCTTTTGATTGCTTCTGAATACGAAAAGGAGTCGCTCGCATGGAAGGCGTAGTAACGGATGACCCAACACCTTCATTCTCACTCTTTTTATTGCCCTCTTATGTTAAACGAGTTGGTAGAAGCCATCGCTGACTCCCTCGACGCATTCATGGAGACTCTAACAAACGAACTGAAAAGCGCATGCGCACATGAAAGACAATTCGCAGGAGACATACAGAATAAAGCTTCTCGGAACGTCGCTACCATCGGCGACAGTTTACGCTTGTTTGACAAGAGGTGTAATGCGCTCTACGTACGTCTGAAGCACATACAAGGTGAGCAGTACTCGCTACAAAATGTCTTTTAGAAAAAGGAATAGGCGAACTTGTCTACGAACCCAGTCAATCTTGCACAGAATGGTCCAAAGTCAATGAATAAACTCAAAAGGTGGAAAAATAAAAAGTTTAATCATCGGCGATAACGATCGCGTTTAAAGTGAAACCACAACTGGAAGATGCCGCGCTCATAGCGGCATCGAAAACCTAAAAGTTGTTTACCAAGGCAACAACTGGGAATACACAACCTTGTTTATGCGAATACTCCCATTCCTTGTTGACAATCTGAAAGGCAATGTCCTGGACAATAGGGAATAATAACAACAACAACAATCGGAAGGATACACCGCGACAACCTCGTAAGGCGGACCTGCAGAGAAGCGAATTGTGCAAAACTCCTTTTCTATTTTGTTGTGCGACACTGAATACGATGGCGCTTTTTGTTTGTCAATCAAGTCGGGATAGAACAACTAGAAGAGTAATGTAATGAGAAGCTATCAATCAACAACAACAAAGGAAGAAGAACCAACATTGAATTTATAGCCTTGAACTACTTTCGGAGGTGGGTTATCCGAGTCGTAGTGCGTTCGGTTGTACTTGGACCATTCAAAACCCGTGTGAACACGATTAAAGTAGCGTGGCTTACGAGGCCTGTACTTGTCGCACCATACATAAAACTATGTAACATAGCAAAGAGTGGGGTAACTATGAGAGAAACGGCTACGCACTTGATCGCTTAATGGTATTTCCGATTGAAATTCTTCTTCGTCTTCATCCATTCCCTTTTCACGCTCATTTCTCAACCACCTCTCGGCCTGGACAACAACGCATCACACACTAGTAAAGTGACTACCCATGCGTGGAATTACCTCAACTTCACTGCTACGCTTCAGTAAAAATAGTCGTCTTTCCTCACAAAGACGGTTCATCAATGCAGCAATATCAATGACCTTTACAAAGTTTCATTATTCTAGACGCATAGGCCCACGCAAAGAATAACAAAACACGTTATTTTGCTCATCATCGCTATGGCAGAGAGGTGGACTGTGCATGCCATCCAACGCAACTTCCTCACACTTTTCGACAAATGGTTTAACCAGGCAGCATCGGGCATTATTAATAGAGCGTACCATGTTGCTCATAGTGTTGTCAAGATTTCCTAAAATACCTTCTTCATTATGCTCCTCTAGTGCTGACTTTACCAATATTCGGCGTTCGTGCATCTCCCTTAAGCGTGCCTTGAACACTTTATGAGTGGATTATGCGATCGAAGGCCCAATACCTTTGCCATGTAAACCCGCAATTGAGTGAGCAATTCTGTCCAGTAGGAGAAATCAATATTTTCATTGTTAATGGCGAGTTTCTGCTGAATAGACTTTTCCAATATCGCAAGTTCAGTGCTACACTTTGCTGAAAGGCTGTCAAGGCCGTCATGCAAGTCAGTCCAACCTTCAAACATAGTCCTTACGGTCTGTAGAATGGACTCGTTTAACCCGCTATCAAAGGATCGTCGGAATTGGATGGAAGCTGTAGAATAGGGAACCCATCAACGATAAGAACACACAGTGTGGCATACTGTCTCGTGCTTTTCGCAATTCCGCACGTCTTATATCGGAGAGTGTGTGGTCACACACCATTCTGAGATCCTAAGGGTCTCAATGTGCACTAGAAACAACTTTCGCTACCTCCCAGTAATCGCCATTTTCGCCAATGCTTATATAGAGGTTGATGTCCTCCAACAGGTCTTCGCAATCGCACAATTCGATTCCCTGGGAAGAAGAAGAAAATGAAATGACATGAAAAGAAATGGCGTACCTTGAAGACGTCGATAGGGGCGATGGTACCACCACAGTCATCGTTATGGGTGTCAATATACTCAACTAGCAGGTCGATGGGCTTTGCTCTATTCGCTTTGAGGCGTAAATAGCTACGCACTTTTGCTTGCTCTATATAAAACTGGGCTCCAATGGTTGGCATGAATGGAACACAACACCCTCTCCGACATATCACCAAGTCTTCCTTCCGCTCCCAGTTCAGCATTGTTAACTCTTCCCTCTCACGTGCTTGTCGAGTCTGCCATTGAATGTCAGCACATCGCACTCTACGCACAATTATTATAGACTCACTCTTTCTTTTTCAGCATCGGCCATTTCACGCTCCCTCTCTGCACGCCGTCTTTTTACGCGTTCAAGCTCAGCCTATGGACAAGTAAAGCCGAAAAACAGCTTCCTAGTATAACTCTGTTTTGAATGAGCCTTTCAGCTTCAAGCTTGACTAGTGTAGTTGGGTTAAAGTTGTAGTTTCGTTTATCCCGCTCAAGCTTCTTTTCCCAAACAAATTGCTTCGCTATGTGAGGATCTCCAAAAGCATTGTTAACACCATATTCTTCAGAGAGACTTTGAGGGAGGGAATCGATAGTTTGGTGCAACAATGGACGCAACGCAATGCCTCACACCTCAGACAGCTCGGTTGTTTGTGTTTGGCAAGCTTTTTGTTGATTCGTCGCATTCGCTTCTCCTCGGGTGTTTCTAAGAGCTTTATTTGTTCTTTTCGACTTTTATGCTTTGGTTAGAAGGCATTCTAGTAAAGTGCTTCAACCTTTCTTTCATGGGGAATGGCAATAAAGGAAAGGAGTGAGTTTAAGGGAAATGCGTGGATGAAGAAAGAACCCCTCCAAAAAATAAACCAATCAAATCCTTTCAGACCGTAAGAAGAAACTGATAGCATCGCTTATGGTTACACAAGTAGTCATCCTTAGTTACAAGGGAGTTCTTTCTCAGAACTTTAGGCGATGCATTCAAAACTTGTAGTCACAAAGAGGGAAAGGGGTGACAAAAGGTCCATTGCGAGCTCCAGTGGAGTCAATTTGAAAGATTGGTCGTCGTTCACAAGTTGCTTCAAGGTTAGTAGGAAGAAGCGTCCTCAGTGACTTTTAGAGGTTGCTCCTAGGAGCTTACTTGTCTCCCCCTTTGTGTTAGTAGAGCCAATACTCTTTCTTAGTAAGGGTTTTAACCATAGCAACAGCCATAAGTATGGTTTACAAGGTAACGAAGAAGGAACGCTTAACCATGCGTTTTCTTCAAGTTAGTATTGTTTACCATTTCCATGTGAAAATGGAAGAAGAGAAAGAAAAACTTTATACTGCATCGCCTTGAACCCATTCAAAAGGCGTTCTTTTTAATCGTTGTGCGTACCATTGCAACACCGACTAAAAGTCAACGGTAACAGCAAATGCGCTTTGAAAAAATGGTTGACAAATTCCCAATTTATTATTTAATCAGAACACTTTCTGAACCAATCATTTCAATTAGTTCTGCGTCTTTCAGTGCGTTCTAGCGCTCAAGTGAGGGTTTACTTTTTGTTCGGGTTTTTTCCTAGCCAATTTTTTCGTATAGCATTACCAGTGCAGCACAGTTCCAGAAGGGAATGACACAAGAGAGTGTATTGTCGTATAGCATTACCGGTGCAACGCAATTCCACTTGACAAGAGAGTGTATGAGCATAACCTGGACAATCGATTGGAAGCGAGTTGCTCATGCACTCTCTTGTCAAGTGGAACTGCGTTGCACCGGTAATGCTATAAAATCGCTTTTGATGATAAACTTGCATCGCTTCTCTGTACTGAACCATCAAACCTTAAGGAACATGAATGATATTGGTTGTCATAAGACCCTCTGTAAGTATAAGAAACCAAGGTGTGTAGAAGCTTCCATGAACAGAGAGATTCCCATACACCAGTGCTGAAAATGCGAAACTTTGGAGACGCAATAGACAACGAAACGATCACTTTTTTCTCTTCAAGGTGAAGGGAAGAGAAACAATGAACCTTAGTTCATACTGTGATGATAGGGAAAAGGTACGTCTTTCTTCAGTTAAAAGTAAGAACGATCAACTACTTGGCGTAGTTTATAAAGAACGGAATGGTAATCGAAACAAGCACAAACAGAATCCTTTTGGACTCTCCTTGTCCTGTGGATGAAGCATTCTAGAAGACATTGCTAGAACAAGAAGGTACCACTCGGAAGATAGAAGGATAACCTTTGCAGCCAGTCAAAGGATTGCTAAAAAGTACGCATCGAACCTTGTAGGAGATGATTGTGGTAGTAAAACAAAGTGCGCACGTAGAAATAACTAAAAAAACGCCATCTCTGGCACTTTTTTTTCTTTTCTCCCTGGAAATTCGAGTTTTAAGGTACACACTCATTCGGGTTCACAGAAACAGTAATGGAAAGTAAGCTTACTGCCCCATTGTCCAGTGTGGAAGCTCTGCATGAACACACCAGCGACACGATCGAGTTGTGAGCGAAAAATAGCAATGCACTTCGAAATGGCCTTTGTACTGTACATCAGAAGGATTGTTTAAACGTTGTAGAAAACTGTAAACGTAAAGATTCGCCAAAAGAGCTTCTCCCATAACTTTTTCCGCAGAAAACACTCGGCGATAATGTAAACCGGTGGGATTGGATGTTTCAACTAATATCGAGGCGCATGTTGTAGAATCTCTTTGTTGCTAAAGAAGAGAAGGCATCTCTCCTTCTCAAGTACCAACGTGAATTATAGAGATGGGCTTTAGTGTAGATGATATGGACATCAAACCATAAGAATACTATACACATGCGATCGGAAAGCAAAAGTTCTACTGTTATAAGGCTGTTCCTCGGCTCGGAACTGACAACCCGATGAATGTGTGTGTTTAGAAATTCTGCGATTCCTCAAAACCCCGTTTCAAACTACAAACCTACAGAAGAGGATTCCTTTTTCATGGTTCGGTACTACTAGCTTAAAGTTTTCCATTAGAATGAAACCCATTCAGATGTTACCCAACCTCGCACATTGAGTTACAATAAGAAACACCTAGAGTCAATATAACCCGACTGACACGCGTCGAAAGTAAGGCACCTCAGACAAAATATTCCCCACTTTTAGGGAAAGGATTCATTGGCTCACTTGGGAATCCCTAAACATGAACTCATTGTTATTGATTCACGTCCAAACTCTGGATAAGATTGATTGGATTGGCTAAGAAGCCCTAAAAAAGTGCAAACGCCTTTGCACCATCCAATAACACCAGCCCAGCTGCGCAAGATACAGTGGTAGGTATCCTACGCTTAAAGGAGAAGAATCTTGATGAAACTTGAAAGTTGATTATCCAATACTAAAAGTTCTCGTCCGGTTCGGTTGCTCTTCTTATGGGGAGTTTCGTTCTACGCGAAATTGACAAAGTTTTCCGTCTTCTTCTACACACATCTTTTACCATTCGCAAGGAAAAATCCCCGTTGCCGTCAATAACAGTGCACAATACTTTTATTCCTTCCTCTGACAACAGAATTTAAAGGCACAACACTTTGTATCAGTCGAACTGGCAAAGCTTTTGGGCTTTTAAAATTTTCGGAATTTCCCGATGCCCGTTCAAGAAAATGGAGCTACACTCATCCGGAACCAGTCCCGTCACCAAAGAAAGCATTCGCTTCCTTAATAACCAAACTGGATCGCAGTTTTTGTGGTCTGGGAATAAGTCGTTTGCAACTTTTAGTTTCCATCTTTAACGGTCATCGGAAAGGAATACTGCTTTCGAAAATAGAAACCCCTCTACACTCTTCGATTCCTATGAGCGGTGACAACTCCACCGCACTTAGTCTTCCAAGTTTATCTTTCAAAGATGGAAAAATCATTCCAATGGATTTTCAGCAGTGTTTTCTAGGTGCTATTAGCACCCGTTTATCGTCATCATTGGCAATGCATCGGGATGCATATCTGTGAAGAGGAAAAAAGGTTCTTTTTACTTGTAAATAGCACTACCGAATGCTTTGATGGGGTAGGTTTAACGGATAATAGTCCAACGAGAAAGAAGCCCGCAACACTAATCGGAATCCTTATGGATGCTATTATGCGATTCCCGTTGATGATGGGAAGCAAAGTCATCTTTTATTCCTCTCATCTTATTATACAGAATGGCTGTCTTTTAAGAGGCAAGACTGTATACTATCACTCACACCATTCAACGGTGTGGTAGCACCTCACCAGAGTATTATTGGAAGAAGAAAACAGAATTCTATCGAATCAATTTAAAAAAGGAATTCGTCCTTGTACCCTTTTCAAAGCTAATGATTGGTTCTTGACGGTTTCTCCAAGAGTGGTCCCAGGGCGCTTTAGCTTCTTTTAAAAAAGCGATGAATGGAGAGGATCCAGTCAATGAAAGGAGCTTTTCGTTTCAATAGTCTGAATAAGAATTCTTCTTAGACTTTTCAACTAAAGTAATGCACGTTCAAAGTAAAACTTGTTTCTCGTACCAAAGCTAACCCAGCGCTTCTCTTCTACACTTTTTTTTCAATTGCTTCAACTCATGATGCGATTAATTTTCAAAAGCAAAAATCGTTATCCACCTTTTCTACGAACAAAGGGATGTTTATGTACTTTTTTCGTATGAGTTATGAGTAAACACTTGGCCCTTGTCCTTGATAAGGAAAGAGGGTAAGATGAGCATATAGTACATGAATTTACCCTCCATTCGTAATGGATTCACACTATGCTCATATGAACCATCCTCAGCTACTGGAAAACAACTTGCAAGCACAACTGAGAGCTTTTTGGATCAACCAGGTTCCGTAGTTAAGGAGAGTGTATGGCAATAGAAAAATATAGCTGAACGAAGTGAGTAAAAACTGCGATTTCAAAAACCAAATATTGCCACTCGCAAGGATAAAGAAAATAATGAAACTGGATGACGATGTAAAGATGATATCAGGTAAGTGTGGCTTTATTATCGTTCCTATTCTGAAAAATTCAAAATGACTAGCGGAAGCCCCTATTCTGTTCTCAAAGGCACTGGAAATGTTCATATGCGAACTAACCCTTCGAGCATGGTCGCACACCGAAGAGAATAAAAGGTTGCAAAGGGCGTAGTTTCTAAAGAATTTATGCAAAAGACTCGTTGTAGACGCACTTTGCAAAAAAACGATGTCGCCATGGCTATTTCGCGCTGTGATACGTTTGACTTTTTGATCGATATTGTCCCCCGCGAAGAGATGAAAACAAAAAGAGCGGTACGAAAGTATTTAGCACTATGGACTGCGCACTAAAATTGCGAGCGTATACCAATAGGATGATGACATATACCACAATGAGATGCTCAACTCTGCTTCTCCAGGGATGGTTCAACCCGATCAATATTACTATTATCAAATGGCACAGCACGGTAGTTAGCGAATTGTCTAATGGGATGCTCTTTATGCTAACTTTAATCATGGGATGGATGCATATCTATATTATGTCAAGGATTGGACCCGAACCAGCAGTTTTTGTTGCAGCAACAGCAGTATCAACTCATGCAGCAGCAACAACCACCTCAAACCATAGAGTCTACACCAGGCTTTTCAGGTAGTTTGTTTAGCGAAACTGGATTACACTGCCTTTTTTAAAGAAAACCTTTGCAGGACAACAACAATGGCAACAACCAGAGCATTCGGGAACTACTCAAGTTGTCCCTCCTTATAATGGTCCTCTTTATCACTCTAAAGGTTAACTTACACGCACTAGGACAGCCAGCTCATCAGTTTGGGACTCAGTATGGCCCTCAGTACATGTAGTTAATAATAAAGGTGTACCTATAAATCAGCACCAATCAAAATCATTTTTAATTTTATTTGTTTCTGTCACTCACTCACACCCAGTCAACAGAGTTGCTGAAGGCCTTTATCAGCTCATAGGAGAACAAGTGGGAACGATAGAGTAGAAAGTACTGGTGCACTTGTGTCTTTCTGAAAAGGAAGAATGCAACAAACGATAAAATGCGTTGTTGTGGGTGATGGTGCCATCGGGAAAACATGCTTGCTCATCTCGTATACAACAAACAAATTTCCGCAAGAATACGTCCCAACCGTCTTTGATAACTATGCGGTAACAGTTATGATCGGAGGGAAGCCTCACACACTGGGTCTGTTTGATACTGCCGGTCAAGAAGACTATGATAAGCTACGGCCTCTTTCGTATCCTCAAACAGACGTCTTTCTTGTGTGTTTCTCAGTTATGCTCCCTTCGAGTTACGAGAATGTCAAAGAAAAGTGGGTTCCCGAAATAATACACCATTGCAAGGACACTCCATTCATTGTGGTCGGTCTTCAATCAGACTTGCGGAACAATGCTGCCCAAATAGAAAAGCTCGCAAGAAACAAGGAAGAACCCATTAAAGTTGAGAATGCAGAACGACGAGCTAAAGAATTAAAGGCAGTAAAGTACTTGGAATGCTCAGCCTACACGCAGAAAAACTTGAAGGATGTTTTCGACCAGGCTATATTAGCAGCCTTGACGAAATCTGAAGTTGAGAATAAGAAGAAAAAGTGGTGTTTTCTGTGTTAAGGCAAATAAAAATGCGTCATAAACATTGGGTGACTTTTCTCGGTGCGGTTGGCAGAGTAGCAGTAATTGCGTGGGATCACTACACTGGAGGCTTGTAATGAGTGCGCAGCCTTCTTCACATGCATAAAACCAATTCATCGCACTCACAATGCAAAGCGACAAAAGTACACTTTTCGATTAAGAAACATTCCTTTCCGGTACAACTTTGCTCAAGAGTTGCTCTATGGTAAAGAAGTGCAGAGGGAGGATGGAGATTATTCAATGGGTTCGATCGACTTACCATTGTCTCTGACACGTTGAAGCTGAGGTAAGAGAAAAAGGGACTAAACGTGCGAGAATACGGGTGTTACTAACACTTAGAGGTGCGAATAGCAAGGTCGCATTTTTGGTAAACTTTGTGCTATGGTGTATTCCTCCCTTACATAAGCTACTACGAAAGAATGGGACAAACACATTATGTACACTGTAATGCACTTGTTAATGCTTTTCCATTAAAAACTTGTGGGCCTTGCAGTTCTCTTCCCTCCCCTTACAACACAGTATGGAAAAAGCAAAAAATGGACTGTTCTTCTCTTTTCTATTCTTTATTCCATTAGAAACACTTCTTTGGTGTTTTCCACATGCTTTTTTGATAATATTGAAAAAAGTGAACTAGTCTGGAAGGAAAGGAACTACCGATGGCGCTTTTTCGTTAAAGAAGCCAACTGCAATCGAGTCGTTCATTTCTGAATCATCTTATAGCATCCTTTCGAGGCATTTCCTTTCCTTTCCCTTTCCATAACTATGTGTTATGTGATTCCTTCCTCTCTGTTCTTCCAACCTTTTTTCCGTTTCACTAATTTACTTCATTCCTCGATGAATGACACATTTTGGGTCGTCATAACGTTAATGGATGCCAAATACAATCCACAAAATGGAGTAAAACCGCACCAATGTACACCAACACACGAACACCTCTTATCGACATTAAGAACAAAGGCAAGGAGAATATTGCAAAGGTAAGGATGCTTTGTATAGATATGTGCATTGGTACAATGGCAGAGTAAAGAGAAACAATGGAAACCTGAAAACAAAAACCTGCAAACGAACTCCAAGATTGTCGAATGTCTGAAGCAAACGGTGGAGAACAAAGAAAGAGTCATTCAGAAACTTGAAGAGACAGTAGAAGAGTTTAAAACATGCTTCGAGTTTCTGGAAAAGGCCAGTTGTTGGCGGTTCTTACCCTGGCACTGAAATGAAACTAGGCACACAAAGACACACAAGACGAATTAAGCATTATTCAATCCTCATACGAACTAGCATGTGAAGAAAACGATATGGTACCAACCATCATCAGTTTTGTCACTACGCGACAAGCTACGCGAGGAACTCGAAAGGAAAAGGGACAAAGTGGAAAAGCTGACTAGTGAACTTGTGTATTTCCACATAATCTACAATGTGAACGCATTGTTGGGGACTTTAAAGCTTGCTGAGCTTCATTGTTTAGGCTGACAACTCACTTGATGAAAAGTTACAGGTCAAAAAGCAATAAAAGAAACTTTATTGCGTTGTTGTGCCTTTAGGTATTCTGTGGACAGTTTTATGCTTTCCTTCCGCGCTGTCACTACTTTCATCATCATTACTACTGTCATCGCTAGTTTCGCTATCACTAACACTGTTATCGTTGCTATCACTACTGCTATTGCTGCTGTCACTATCACTGTCACTGCCACTGTCACTATTGCTATCACTATCCGAGTCACTACTTTCAGTTTCACTTCCTTTCATCGTACTTGCCGGACGCTTCCTACGTGCTTCAAAATCTCTACCACCCGTCGTTAGAATGGCCTCTTTTTTCGTATCAATACTTATTAAGCCATCGACTTGCAATCAGGGATGTTCGCGATGGGCGTACAACATACTTGCGTTCGTTCTTGCATTCGTAGGTGGCGTGTCCTGCTTTCAGACATTTTTGACATTTCTTTTGTGCGAGTGGATTGAATTCTTGGCTAAGAAACAGTGTATAGATGATATCTACGTCTCAGTGCTATCTTTCCTACTTCTTCTTGGCATGATAGCGTTGTAGTCCCAACTTTTGTAGCTCCTCCGAAGTGTATTTCTTCATACCACTGGAGGGTAACATTGGGGGTAACATTGGAGGGCACCACTGGAGGGTAATGATTGCCTTCAGCCTCAAAGGAAGCTTAAGTGTAGAAAGACAAGTTCAGAGTAGTGTTTATAACCTTTTTAGCTCATTTGTGCCTTTAAGTGCTACCTATGCTTATTCTTTCTACAGCGTTATGTCTAAAGTAGTGGTGCCATCAATACTACACAACCGCATCGCTGTACGTGCTAAAACGAGGCAGAGTGCATCGTTTCTGAAGGCTGCACATGCTCAATATCCCTTCTTCTTAAAAAGAAGAAAAGAAAACGCTCCATTTATTCTTGTTCTTAATCGCATTGCTCCTTTTTGCATATTGGGTAAAATAAAGACAACCGTAGCAGAAAATTAGCAATCGATTGCAGCTCTTTATTTTCTTTCTGTAAACTTTGTTCTAGAAAGCCATCTAGGCTTAGTGTGAGTCTGTCTATGCTGTTAGCCTCAATACACTTTAGCTTTCCAAGTTTTGAAGCAAGGTCCGTTTTGTGCTTTGCCAACCATTTCTGTATTCCTTTCTTCAAACTACGAAAAGCGTTAAACGCATTAGAGAAGTGTACTACGTGGGAAGGAAACCTATCACTACAACACTTGGACGAAAGTCATCGGGTTTCGAATGGGAAGAAGAGTGTCGGGTTTTGGAAGATAACGCTTGACAGGAGACATTAGCATTCTCTTGAGTTGTCGCCCTTATGCAACAAAGTGTTGCTTGTTTTCGCAGTGAGTGCTTTAGGAGAACCAGAAAAGAAAACTCTAAACATGGGGTTCAGAACACACGTTGGAGTTCTTCTTTTATCACTTTCCCATTCAAACAATGGTTCACTTCTGTTATATGATCAACAAAGCTCAATCCGTGGGTTGTTGGTTCTAAAGCGACAAGACTTTTGGAACGCCTACTGACGCTTTTTAGGGTTTGGTAGAGTAACTGTTGGTTTCCTTTCTTTCGCTCTCCCTTCCTCTCCATTGACGATAGTCATCAAAGTTACACTCAGTGAGTTCGGGCGATTGAGAAGCTATTCCGCAGTGTTTCTTGTTTATGGGATAAAAAGGGAAACAACTCACTCGTCAGAATAGTTTGCTACTCCAACTGGATCGTATTTTTATCACTTTGTTCTCTTTAATGCGAGAAGGAGAAAAGTGGGAGCAACACTTTAAATTAGCAAACACTCTTATTACACATATTGGGACGAAAACCCAGTCTTCCTTCCCACAATGATAAACTCATTTTGCAATTTTTGTATCTTTTCGCACACGCTTTACCTTGCGTTTCTCCTTTTCCGTTAATTTCCGCACATCACCATCTATCTTCTTGTAAGTAAGGAAAACGCATGCACTATAAGCAATTCTCACCTTGGGCTTTACGTCTTTGCATCTGATC
>JAQFYM010002068.1:0-26269 GCA_034694785.1 Agrenia bidenticulata | reverse complement strand
CGAAAATTAACGGGATCCCGGGATTATAAATTTTACTAATATCGGATCCCGGGAGCGTCAAAAAAATGATACCGTTGCACTCTCTAATTTAATATACATTAATTTGGACTTACCCCGTTTTAAAAATTAAAGCCTAAAAAAAGAGCCTAAATATTCCAATGAAAAAATGTTATTTGTTGAAATTTTTTTATTGTTAGTTATTACGTTTTATATACAAAGATTATTGTGTAAAGTAACATATTTTTTACCAAGGGTTGCTTCTTTATGAGTTTTTTTCATTGGGAAAATATAAATAAACAGCTAAATGAGATAATCTCCGAAAGCGCCCTAAAAAGATTATGCTACACTCAAAAAATAGCACGCAATATATAAAAAACAGAATTTTTTCTTAATGACACACGAGCCACATTTTTGTAACTGATAGCATGTCTTACACTAATGTATAAATTATAATACATTTTGTATATAAAATCAAATTTCCACAGTTTTTAGAACATATGAAATGCGTGTAATATGCCCATATTTATGAAATTTTTACAAAAAAAGTGAACTGTAAACGCTTTTCGCGTTGTGTTTATAACCGTTAAAATTAAGAATCGTTCAAACTTCTTTTTATTTTATATTAATAAAAACCTTAAAACGTTTTTATATAGTGAGATACATAAGAAATGTTGCCTTATTTGCAAATAAAATCATTTACAACAGTATTTTTTTTTTACCCTGCATCTTGTTGGTAAAGCCGTTTTTTTTGCATAGAAAACCTATCAAAAATAGAAACCAATATAAAAAACAAACAAACAAACAACCAAACAAACAAACTGTTTTTTACTTGGCTGTAATATTGGCAAATTCATCGTTTTTAAAAAATGTAAATTTTTTTCGAATGTTACATTATATTATTTTGCTTTCTACAAGTATTTAGAAAATTGAACTACGTGTAAAATTTTACGCTTACAAACAAACTACAAATAAGAATTTGAAAAATATAAAATTATTTATTGTTACTTAAGTTTTGCCAGGATTTTGCAGTACACCGTATAGTTTTTTTGTACTCCATACTACACCGAACCACAACCATATAGTGTCTAGAAATCTTTCTTTTTTTTAATTGGCTAAAAGTGGCACTGTATGTTTTTGTAAATGTGTTTAAAAATGCATTTTAGATCCAAAAAAGAAAAACTTTATAAAAAAAATACGACGCGATGCCTACGAGTGGGCAAGTTAAGGAAATAGTCTTTTTATGCAAAAATAAAAAAAGAAAAAACATTATAGCATAAATAAAAAATCTCACACAAAAAAAATATAATGACCTATTATCTAAATGTCGATATTAATATTGTGTTTTAAAAATATTTATTTTTTTTAATAACTGAATTTTATTATACGACAAGTGCAACACGGTAGTTAATTGTTTCCTTTGACTGATTGGCTTGCTTATCGTCGTTTTAAGCTTTTTTAAATATATGTAGTTGTACGCCAACACAAAAATACATGTATATAACATACAAAGGTTGTTTTAAAAAATTGTATTACATTGGTTTAGTAAAAAAAGCGTCTACAAAAGAAAGAAAAAGTATTTAAGCGTTACCAAATGGTCCGTGTTTATTATTTTCAGTACGGATTTACAGCCGGTCGTTTTACCCAAGCTTTTTATCAAAGTCAAAAACTCGGACATAAGGCCTGGTGCGTTATAAGCCCGTTTTAACAAATATTTTTACGATCGAAATAGATGCGTATAAATAGCAAACACAAGGAAAAAAAAGTTTGACTGCAGAACAGCATAAATTTTGCATACTGCAAAACATTTAGTACAATAAAAAAACAAGCATTCAAAGTTTGGATTTATTAGGAAATTATTTTCTATAGTGTAAAAAAATACTTATATTTTTTATGTTGGTTTGCGCATATTCAATATGTATTTTAAAAATAAAAATATACAAGAACATATTTTATATGATTACCGCTTAAAGGTTTTACAAATCAACACTGATATTTGTAGAAAACGCGACTATACTGCGATTCCTCATCGCAATAAAGCTGTGATTGTAATATTTTTGACAAAAAATATTTTCAAGAAAAGCAAAAAAAAAAAGTTCTATACACAAAAATAAGTTCAAGCCTTTTAAAATTGCAAAAAAACATCACCTGCAAATTTAGGTATTAAATACTTATATTGCATGTTCAAACTTTACATGTAACAAAAAAAAACTATTTTTGCGTAAAGTAAAAAATTCAATATAATCTTTCTTATTGTTAATATAAACAAAAAGTAGTCTGAACTTGTATACTTAAAGAGCTTAAAAGTTTTAAAAAAATGCAAAAAATATTTTGGTTTCAGTATCACAAATACAGATATATCAATATTATCTCAGGCAAAACGGTTGTAGTGTAAGTTGCTAAATGCATGTCAATGTCTTAAAAAACGAAATTCGCCTGCTATAAACATACCAAACTTTGTAGTTTTTTTTTTGCTTTACAGTTTTTTGTTTTAATCGCTGATAATTTCTGCTGGTACCATTTTTTTCATGTTTTCAAATGTATAAGTAAATAAATTGCACCGTATCGCCATACATGAAATATGAAGACAGAAAAAGCATAGATTTTAAAAAAAAAATTAGAAGCTTAATAACACAGCAGTTTATATTCTTAATTTTTTGGTAGTTTGAATTTAATGATTTAAAACAGTAATACGTAAAGGCTTTTAAAATCAGAACTTGTTTTTAACTGCAAACGACGATACTGAAAACAGAGCACATTCGAATAGAGATGCAACAAAAAATTGTACAACTTTTACTGCATAGATCACAAAAGAAACAAATTGTTGCTACATTTTAAAATCTTATAACCTAGTAAAGATAAGTATAACATTTAAAATGTTCGCTAATAACACGTTCTTTTGTTGTAATACATAACATCAAAACTGTAAAATTGTTCAAGTATGCTGCTAACGGATGTAGTAACTAGCAAAACGCAGACTTTTTATGCACTTTTGATTCTAAAACATGTTATCTAAACAAAGTTTTTTCAAGTATTGTTAGATAAAATACATATGATTCAATGTTTTTTTTTACTATTTATGCATAGAAATATATTAGAAAATTATACATACAAATACCAGTCAACTTAAACTAATCGTTAATAAAAAATTAATTGAGAAGAATAATACAAACACAATTATTTTTCATTTTTATATGTATACAGCTGTGTAAACAGACATTACACAAGAAAAGTTTCTTTATAGGTATTTTGTCGGATTTACACATTATAAGAAATGTAGAGAAAAAGCAGTACGCCTTTAGTATAAAAAAATGCGCTTTGTTGAAATGGTGGCCAATTTTAAGACAAAAAGATATTTACACGTGCAAACCTTTTGCATATGTGTCGTTTTAGATTAACATTTACTGTTTATTTACCTTTTTTGAATATCATGCTACAGAGGTTTTGTCGAAATAGACAGGCAAGACCATTTATAAAAAAATCAAATTTTGCAAAAACTCTATAATAACCCAGATGAAAGCAAAATATACAGACAAATGCATATGGCTATTTGTAAGGATGATCTGAGTTATTCTATGTAAAATATTGAAATTATAAAAAAGCATATTTTTATTTGAAATATTGTTTTTTACATCTTTATACAATAAGTTTTTACACTAGAAATTACTGATATAGTGTTTAAATGCATCTTGTAGAAATTTTGCGGCAGTTTAAACAGCCGTCTTTTTTTGCCCGTAATAAGTGCTGCATTTGTAAGTAAACCTGTGAAAAACCAACAAATGTATGTATCTTAATAGAATTTGCTTTACTAAGAAAGCAGAATATTAAGCACACAGAAAACAGATTAAACATGATGCTAACTATTTTCCTATTTATACAATATGTTTTTTAACAATATTTAGTTGTTTTTATACATATATAACATTTTACAGCTCGATTACTATGTTTTTTTGCTACCATATTCACCCGAGCAAAAAAAATATTTAAATATTTTGGTTTTTTTAATATTTAGTATTAGAAATAAATACTATTTGAGATGCTGGAATAAATACTTATATCATTTTGTAATAATAAAGTACGGTAGTTTCCAATAATAGGGTTTTGTTTTGCAGCTTTTTTTACTTATAAATTGCAATATAAACTTTTTGTGTTGCTATTCCTTGTTGTCTGTTTTATTAGTTTAGCATTTTAAACATGGTTTTAATCTGTGTCCAGAGTAGTATTTTTTATGGCTTTAAAAAAGGTATACTAAAAAGCGCAAAAGATTTTTTAATATACATATAGATACATTTGAACACTTTTGCTTACGTTTTTTACTTTACAACTTTAATAGCTAAAGACTTTTTTGGATTAGTCGTTCCCTAAAAAACTTTCCGAAAGCAGCAGAAAAACTAATATGTTTTAAGATTACAAAATTTTATGGGCTAGAATATATAAAACGATAAAATTAAGA
Organism: Agrenia bidenticulata; assembly: GCA_034694785.1. NCBI lineage: Eukaryota > Metazoa > Arthropoda > Collembola > Entomobryomorpha > Isotomidae > Agrenia > Agrenia bidenticulata. Next base: position 21,819 of record JAQFYM010002068.1, on the reverse strand, counting down.
TGGTAAAAAATATGAAACGTAAATGATTCCTATAAAAACTCCTTTTTTTTATGTAAAACATTTTTTTCTTATGGATCAAGAAAAATAAAAAAATAAAAAAAAAATAACAGAAATAAAGCAGACTAAACCAACGAGCCTCGTAAAAATAAAACATGCAAAAGTTTAATCAACTTTTGTGCCTGCATAGAGTGGCTATTGATTAATTATGTGGATTTGTTATGTATGAGAAAAAGTACAGAAAAGGCATGCACTGGTTGTCGACTATTTATAAATAAAAGTTGCTGCCACTAAACTGCAACAAAAACCAGATGAACAATAATGGGCTTGCCCAGCTTATTTTTTTTACAAAAGACAAAAAAATTCGCCTATGCTAATTTATTATAAAAAATACAAAAAAATTGCACACACATGCAAATGAGAGTTATTTACCACATTGTCGTTTTTTAACAGTTTTTATTTGTATTTGGTTAAAGAATTATTTTTACAATTTATCTACACTAATATTTTCCATATATTTTACATAAAAAGCCCGTACAAAAAATTATATAAGGATGAAATATATTTATAGTACAGACTTTAAGACATTGTTATCGGTCTTTTAATTTTTTTTACACACCATCATCGATGAAAAGATGTACAATAAAATACGCCGATTTTGTTAACTGTTCTTAATTTAAATTTTTCGTTATAGATGAATTGATTCGTCTATTGATAATACTTGTATACACTTACGACGTTATCTATACATAAAACTGTCGGAAAATTCAGATGTACAGTTTAAAAAATCAGAAATACGATTTTATTCTGTTATTTGCTCTGTAATGGTTAATTATGTAATTTAACGTCTCCAGATGTATACTGCGCAAGAAAAACTGCATAAGTATAGCACGTATTACTTTTAATTATTTTATTTGCTTTTTTACAATTTTTTGTATATTGTGTTTAAATATTACCGTAAGGTTGTACGAATACATCATGAAAAAACACACCTTTTTACGTATCTCATATAAAAATAACAGCTCTAATACTTATAAAGTAAAGCGCAAACAAACAAATTATATACAGACTAAATAAAAATCTAATGGTTTTATGGCTATGAAACCCATTTCTCTTTAAAATGCAAACTAAATAATTTGTTTAATTTAAGACAAGCTAGTAAAAATTTGCTGTAAAAAAGAAATTTGCGCGTATATAAACATTACGCAACAAGATACGTAAGAAAATGTGCAAACTAGCTCTTGCTTTTCCATTGAGTGCATTTTGTCTTATAATTGCTTTTTTTTTCTGGCATCGTTTAAGTAATTAACAGGTGTTTTGATGCGGAGAATCAATTTAAAATTTTGGTTCGTCAGCAATAGATATTATTTGACACTTGTATTATTGCCTTTTGTGTACATAAAAATGCACATACATGTAAAAAAACCAACCCGCTCATAAAAAATGTCTTAAAGGGCACCTACGGTGTATGAAAAAAACATATAATAGAAGACAGTTACCATATATATATTTAAATTTATTGTCGAGTTTAAAAAATTAATCACATGCAGACAACGCGGTTAAAAAATATGACAATAACATCAGCATGCAAAAAGCAATGCAAGAATACCAGCATTGATAGAAGAAAAGCAATGTTTGTTCCCTGTGGAATCTTAAATTTTTACATTTTTAATAAATAGCTGCTAAGTTGATACAAACAATACTATCGAAACATATATTTTATTTAGACGAAATATTTATATTACATATTGGCATATATGACATATTGCAGAATTTTGTTTTATGCTATATCTAAAACAGTATTTTTACATATTAAATTTTCTTTTAATTGGCAGCAATTAAAGTAACAGTTAAATAATATACAAAATAATTATGATGCAATATACATGTAAAAATTATACGGTCTAGTAACAAAAAAATAGCAGAAAAAACATTTACGTAATAAAAAAAGAAAATTAGTATTTTTTAACCATACATATGCTCATCATAAACATTTATGAATTTTGGTTTGCGTCTGTAGTAATATTCTTTTAAAGGTAAAACATGATGAACTGTCAATACAAAAACTGACTTTTTGTAAGTCTTGGGTACGATAATTTTTTAAACAAGTGTAGGACAGTTATATGTATTTTTAATAAAACAAATATGTAACATCTGTATGAATGTATATTTTGTCACTTTCATTTGCGTCGAAAAACGCGATTTTGCACTCAAAATGCAGATTTTTAGTTTTTTGAAGAGCTTAAAAAACAAAAATAATACAGAAGGGTTGTTTATTTAACAATTTATTTAACATTACTGCTAATACACATAGTTTTTGTATGCATTCTATATTTTGTCCATGCCAGGCTTGTTAAATGCTGTTTTTTTCTGCTTTTTTGTTATGCCTGCTACATTATATAGGCTGACTGGTTATACATTAAATTTTTGTATTCAGCTTTATTATTCTCTTGCATTGAAACAACATTTACATTTTTTCTATCTATATAGAATCTGGTGAACATATATTACATTTACAAATGGTGTCGTTAAAATATTTTCCGGATTCTTTTAAACATAAATTTTGTATTATTAGAAAAACGAATTAAGGTCGAATATAACTTTTTACGCCATCACAACGGTAATCAAATGTGTTATGCAGCATTATGAGATTGCGTTTGTAAGATCACACTTATACATTTTTATTATATGTCAAAATTTTCTAATTTACTTACTCACACGCTTAGCGTAACAAAGCTCGTACGTCTACATGCAATATATGTACAAAATTTGCACATACAGTAGTTGTGTAATTGCAAATTTGTAGTGTATTTAGTTAAAATGAAGGCATTATCTCACCGTCGTTTACTTTTTCGACCAAAGTTTTATTTTATTTACTGATCAGAGCTGCACTATTGCACGTTTTTGGGTCGTTCATTGATTATACATACTTTATTAGACTTTGCAGATTCTGCATGATTCGTTTATTTTTTTACAATCTGAAACATTCAAAATATATGTAGTACTAGCAAGATAATCTTATTAGCCACATATTGTGTTTATGGCGCTTTTGTTTTGCACAATAAGAGACACATTTTACGATGTTAAAAGCTTGCACGTAGTAATCCTATAAGTTTGTGTATTGATTTATACACGTTATACACAAAACGTTGTGTGTTGTCATATATCTCGCTAAAAAAATACATTTTTACGCATGGTTGCACATTTTGCATTTATGTTTGGTTTCTATACTTGTAGCTGTAGCAACGCACGTTTAAACTAGAATTCCAACAACAAATGTGTATTATTTGATGCATCTACATTCTTTGAGGCAATAAAAATTGCAAATGTGAATGTTTTATAGACGATTTTTTTTGATCGTAGTAAATACGTAAAATTAAACCGACAAACTTGCGTTCTCTGTAATAAAGTCCATTTTTTATAGATATTCTGGTTGATTGTAATTTGTGGGCTTGATCGTTCAATGTATGTGATCTTGATACGCCCTAATCGATGCTTTTATATCGTGTAATCTTAATCATCATATATTTGTTAAGATTTTTGTAATGTTTATGTGATATTACGTTGCATCTTATAAATGACATTTTTAATATATGCGCCTTTTTGCCATATTCTAATTTCACGTAAGGCTATGTAAATTAGAGATCTGTCTTTTTGCTTGTAAGTCTTTTTTAATAACATAATTTTTCCTATTATACATTTCGGCCTATCTTTTACAAAGAAAAATGCTTTTTGTGTGTTTCTTATAGCCTTTCTTGCTAAATTCTACGTAAAAATCACGTTTTTCTTTTACTCTATCATCTAGCAAGTTTATATTTTTTCTGTATGTTTACTATATAGAAATCATACGTAAATGTAAGTTATATGTATAAATAGGCTTTTTTTCGTCTTCAAGTAATCTTGTATTGTACTGAACGCTGCATGTGTCATGGATAAATTACACTTACTTTTTTAATTAAGGCATATTATGCCAGTATCCCTGTTACGTAAATATTTGCCTTAATGACAAAAGTTTTTTTAACTTGGGCCACTGAAATACTTGAAATTGTTTTCTCTTGTCAAAAATTGAGTATTAACTCATACTTAAATTCTGTATTATTTTTTTAAAAAAATGATGTTTAGGATCTATCCCATGCAATGATATTATTTGTAATACACAACCTCTTTTCTATTCCGTCAATCGTCTGCAGGCAGTCCATCTTAATAAACTTTTTTTAAAAGTAGATTCTTATTGCAAAAAGCCTGGTTTCAATTTTGTTTTGGTAAAAAAGTTAAATTATATTGTTTTAAAATATATTTAAACCCAATCATTCTTATTGGTGTTTTAGCTTTTTTCAATCGTATTGGTAAAAATTTAACATTTTAGAAATCATAATGGTTCAAAAACATCTCCCTCTTTTTTGTTTAAGTTTGCGATTGTCTTGTAAAATATATTTTGTTGTGGCACGCTAGTATAATTTCTATATGGCGTTTTCATCAATATCGTTTTTTTTTTCCTTGTCATACATTCTTTTACTTTTTTTTCTATCTTTTGGTAGATTTTTATCCGTTTCTCTGCTTATATTTGCAAACATTCTTACTTTTATTTTGTTCTATCTTGTCTTTTATGTACTATCCTGTAGTTGTTGCTGTTCGGTAACATTATTGTATATTTGATTTGCTGTATGCCTACCTAGCGCTTGTTACTTTATCTAGCTTACATATAATGTACTCAATTGATAAATTCCAATGCCGAATACTAAAATAATTAATGTCAGAGTGTATAACTTACATCCTAGTTAAATTTAGTTTTACAAACCGGATTTTTAAGTGACTGCTGTAAATTTTTATGCCAGCAAGTATGGCCTAAATTCTGTACTGCATGTCATATCGCATACCCATACAGTAAAAGCAAAATTTATATTATTATGTACAGGTCTGTTGATCTGCGGCAATAGCTCATACGTTTTTATTCCATCTCTTTTTTTGTTAACTTGGCTCTAATTTCTGTAAATCATGTATCTGTTGTAACCAAAACATCATATGAAAAATATTGGCCGCTTACTGCTTCATGTGTCAAAACGGTTTTTGTATTTATCTAGTCCTGCTGTTCGTGTCTTGGTCAGATAAAATGCACGTCCTTTAAAAACAATATGAAAAATGGTCTTAATACGCCGCGATTCCTTTTTATAAACATGTAACCAACGCCATAACAGTCTACTGCATTTGTTAGGTGTTCAACCTACGTGTCAGTAATATGAATTCTACTTTCGCTTTTGTTTTTTTTCTAAAATTTTTTTTCCGTTGCATTTATCCTGTTTCCGTAATATAATATTTTATTGACAAATAATATGCTCATTTTAACATTGTTTCTGAAGGTGTATCCCACAGTTCGTTTTTCCGTTTCTTAAAGTTGGAAAAAATTTAATTTGCAACTCCAAAAATATAAAAATGCCACTAAGGCTAGCCGTTGATAAAAAGTATTTTATTCTGTCTATACTGTTGCAAAGTAGCTGGAACGTCGCCGGTTTTTTACACGGACCGAAAGTCATTAAGTTTTATTGTAAAAGTTTATTATGTATTGTAAACGCACTATTGTGCCTTTCTGTTTTCTGGTTGAAAGAACACCTCTACATGACACAAGGACTATCTTTTTTGCTTTTTCTTGCTTTACCTTACTTTTTAAAGGTGTTGTCGATGATGGTAATATGAATTCATCTTTTATGTGCTTTTTATTGTGTGCTTAAGTCAACACAAAGCTTTTTTCATATCTCGATGGTATACAAACACGATTATGCACCTGTATCTAGTAATCACATCTTTGCGTTTCTATTAGTACCTCCTGTAGTGACCTCCAATGTCTTTCTTCTGTACTGGTCTATATTTGCTAGTTCAATGCTTACCGTCAACGACTTTTGTGTCATAGTCTATGAGCGCATGTTTTGCGGTAAAAGACATTGTAACTGAAATCGTGTAGCGTATTGATTCTAGCATTTTGCTGATATTTTTCTATATTTTTACTTTCTTTTTTTACTTTATTTCATTTTACAAATTCCTCGTTATGTGTTCGTATCTTTCTCTCCAAAATTTGAAACGTATGATCATTGCAGCTTCTAAACGACAAAAACTACTACTGCGTTATATTTTTCGTATTATAATGTTATTTTCATTAAGGTTTATTACTTCGAAAACTTATATTCCCGTTGCACTTTTAAAACCCCTTGTTACTCTAAGTTTTTTTTATATATTAAAACTACTATATTTTTTTGCAGCAGTCATGATTGTTTCTCGCAATTCTTTATATATCTATTTTTGCGGTCTTTTTCTTAATTAACTATATCTTGTTTTGTACTTATACTTATTCTTTTTTATACTATCCAGTTTTGCATACGCTGTTGTATGGCCGTCGTTTGTAGATGATATCTTGTTTGATTAACAAGTTACATTTTTATATAAGTAGTATATAATATTTTTCTTTAAATAGAATACTGTTCTGTATTTTGTGCAAGTTATTCACAAGCAAAACACTACTCCGCGTTACGCACATTTATTGTTAAAGCACCGTAAGTATCTTAAAACCGTATTGGTAAATTATCGGTGGCTCTTTTGACTACACAGTTTGAATCCTGCTAAGTAGTAAACCTGTTCAGTTCATATGGGAATAAAGTACTAATAAATCCCGCTATTATTTCGTTTATACGCTAGATGCTAGCTTCAGTGACTTAACGTAAGTAAACCCGTCCCGTCAAATTACTAGACAATCCTTGTACTAGTTATTAGACATTTTTGTAAAAACTATATATTTTATATTCACTTGTGCATGTCGCTTGTAGTATGAGCCACAAAAAGAATTTTGAATATGGTTTCGCAGTTAGAACGTTATTTGGTATACTTTTGTGATCCTTTCTAAGCGATGTGCATATCTTAAATGCATAACATATACATTTTTACAGTTTATTGATGCTCATTATCAAACATCTATTTTATTAATGTAAATTCTTGTACTATTTAAGAACATGATGAGCTTTTTGTATTTTTTATTGCCAGTATCTCTGTTGACTCTATAATTTAGTTACCGCGTTTGCCCGTGTTATTTTTACAACGTTTTCCTGTATTTATCTGTAGATCAGCGTTTCCCAAACTATGGGTCCCGACCCTTTTTTGGGTCGCGAGAATTTTTTTTTGGGTCGCGAACTTTTTATTTATATGATTTTCAAAAAACAACTTACAAAAAAATTTATTTATTTTTGATACAATTTTTTTTTTAATTTTTTAGAAAAAATATTAGCATCGCAAAAATATTTTTTTTGTGTTTTTGGGTCGCAACGAAAAAAAGTTTGGGAAACGCTGCTGTAGATACTCCTGGCCCCTTCGTTAGTTTTTGCTTGTCTAATAGATCAATTGCTCTTTATGTGTTATGCGCGTTCAAATATCAATGAGTTGCATGTACGTTTGTTAGTAAATCTTCGGTTATTCTTGAATACCAATCATACATTGTTATCATGTTTTCAAGCCGTCTTAGTATATCATCCGTTCTCTCTTGCTACTTTTTGACGCCAGAAAATACATACTGTTATCTATGCACTCGTTTGGCTTATTCCGCTGTATCTTTGTTACTACTTTATTGTCGTCCAGACATTCTTGTCACATTTCCACCATCCTTTGTAATTCTTTTATAGTTCTTTCTTGTTTTATCGCATTAAACCTTTACAAAGCTCTATTAATATTCCGAATCTCAAAATTGCTATTTGTTTGTAATAGACGTAAATCAATGACCTCTGCTTTATTTACCAGTTCTATCACATCTACAATAAACGGTTTTTCTTATTATATTTTGGTTGTGTGTGTGCAAAAAAATTTTATACACGATTTGTTTACTTTTTGCATTACTAACTAGAATTTCCTAGTTTATTTCTTCTTTTATTTTGTATAATTCTTTAGTTCTTTATCAAGTCTGCCATAATATTTTGCAGCCGCTCCCGGTCCATATCATAGCTACACAAAATTGAAGTGTAGTTTTTCGTTTTAAAATCGTGAGTCAAAAGTACACCGGGTTAGAAAAAGTTATACATTTCCTTCTCGGGTCACAAAAAGTAGTAATCTGTGATCCTCCTGACAACGTATTTTTTTCCAGGATACTAAATATAAGTATATATTGTATTTTAATATCACTTTTGTTAGAACAGCATAGACTATTCTAGATATTTAGTGTTTTAGTCTAAGTGAAAATTTTTATGCCTAGTTTATTTGCCTCGTGTTTTTCTTTTACATTTTTTACCGTGAATCCGGTTAATTCTTCTACCTTTACTAGCTATAAAACTGTCATTGTCCACATACAAAATGTTTATCCGCGGCTTTTATACCACAGAACTTTTATTGTTGCTTCCTTTATGCAGCAAGGCAAACATGTAACTAGACACGGAAAAAATGAGAACGGGTTATCTTCGAGCCGTAAAGCTCACATGATAATGATTTATATAATGTTGTCACTAACCGATAGTGCATATTTATTATCGACCATAGTCGTTCTCCTGTAGTATGGTTTCTTTTATTTTAATACTTTTTTGTTCATCTTTTGATAAAATTTTCATAAAATAAATTTTACAATTGCATCATAATATCATCGTATGTCTCTTAATATGTGCATTTGTTTCTGCATTAAAAGTACCATGCCTACGCATAACTATAAAATGTCTTTGTTTGTTGTCGCTGACCTGTAGCGTTTTGCTACGGGGTATAAATTAAATAGCCAGAAAAAAGGTGTCATTTTTTTTTTATCATTAGAGCGCAATTCAATAAACCAATGCATATAAAGTATTTTTAAGTTTTTGTTGAATAAATTGCCTATAAAAAACAGTCGAGCTTGCTACCGGTGTCTAGTTATTCTACGCGTTCGATACAATGTAGGTTAACCTTTACAATTGTCGACCGGGATCCCGGTATCCCAAACAAATTTTTGCGTTTTATTAGTTATGTGAAGCTCGTCGACGGGAATCCTGGAGTCCAGAAATTAAATACATAGTCAGAAAACCTACTGTATGTAAACCAAGTATACAGAGCAATTGTAAACCTTTTTATGAGCCAGCATCATCACGATCCAATCTGCCGGAACCATTTAAGTACATCTATATTTTGCAATTTCAAGGTATTTACAATTAATACTGCTTGAAAAAGCTTATCTTGCTGACAAAAGCACGTAAAACACATTTAAAAATTCTTGATATCTTTGTGCAGTATATAAACATAGTAATTTACATATTGTCCGTTTTTTTTTTAAATCATATACCTTAAGAGGCAGATTTTAACTACCCAAATGACCTTAAAATACTAAAATATTTGCACGTTACGTATAAAAACCTGGCTTTATGATGAGTTAATATTTAAGCATTTCAATATATGCATAACGTAAAGCTTATGTATCTTAGTAGTAGAATTCATTAAATTTACTTTTTTTAGAAAAACAAGTGTATAGTTAGTAAGCTTTTTTTTACACGAAATCAAATTCTTTTTTTTTTTGTAAATGCACTACTCAATTGTTGATTTAAGTTTTTTATACGCCAAGATATTATCCCTAAAGCTAAAAACTTATGAAATTAACGTTAAGGTACTGGGGAATTTTTCAAAGCAAAAGACAGACAAATGTATAGCAAGATATGCATAATTAAACAGAATTCATGCAAAACAATAATAAAAAATCTAGATAAAAGAATTTAATGCTAAAAGCGTGAAAAAAAAAAGGCAAACATATAGCGTACAATTATGATCACGTAATTAGCAAAAATATACACAATATTATAATGTTATAAACAAAAAAACGAGAAAAATTATTTTAAACTTGTTTTATAGCAAAGAAAAACAAAAAAAAATAGTAAATTAGCATAAACAAAAAACATTTAGTTAAACAATTTTAAAAACTCAAAAATTTGTGCAAGATTTTTTTTTAATCTGTGCAAACTATGACACAACGTGCATTTTACGTAAAAAACGCTTTTAAAAACATGTTTACGTAATTAAACACGAATCGACCCTTTCGTTGCAAAAATACAGATGTATATCATTGCTAAGTAGATTAATTTTCTTTATGTAATTTTTTTATACTCGCTTCAATAGCACGTTCTTTTTTTTTCGAAAAAAAAAATGCAATTTTTTGTCGTATGGTAACAACATTTTTACATAAAGAAATTAAAAACACCGTAATTTTTTTTGTTCCTTGGTTTTGACATGACGTACAGTCTAGGAACGCAAATGCATACGGTTTTTTCTTATATTTTACACTAATTAATAAGAGAAAATTTCTGCCTGTTTAATATCAAATTTTTGATAAAAGATGTAATTCAAATATTAAAAGTAAATACAAATGTTTAATTACGATACTTTTTTACATAAAATTATTATTTTTCATTTCAGATTCTCCTGATATTTAGCAAAATATTTTTTTTTTGTAATCACAGATATTAATTTTGTTCATTAACTATAATTATTGTTGTATTAAGGTATGCATTGTATGCAGTAACATACGGATTTTGCCTGCGTTTTATGTTCTCTCTGATTGGTTTCTTTATATAAAAATAGTGTTAGTCATTGATAACTTTTTTGCAAAACACATTTTTACTTTCAATCGCTAAGTTTTTAAACAGTCAAAACTGTTTTTTTCTTTAGTAAAATTAAAACCAGGAATGCAGTAACCAGGTAAATATAGAATAATGGCAAATAAAGATTCACATGCGTGTTTTTGGATCTGCAATATAGTATTAAAGAACATCAAATACAATTTATGTCCGGGAATCAATAGCATAAGTAAGGTAGTAGTTTTTGTCGCTAATAAAATAAAATATTTAAAGAATATTTTAGGTGTTTGATAAAAGGCTATAATGGATAAAGTGGGTAACTAAAAAAACTTTTTGTACTGATTTATTCGTAACTATGTGCAACAAAAATAATTTGTCAGACATAAAATTTAATGCATGTATTTAAATGCATGCATGTATTTATTTATATTTATATAAGAACTCTTTTTTTATAAGATTAAACAATGTTACTGAGTTTATGGATTTCATGCCCGGGTATTGTGTTTCTTTTGCGAAAACTAAAATCCGTATTATTTTTCAGGTACCCGGGTATTTTCATATATTCGCAAAAAATATGCGTAATTTCTACGGGCAGACGCAAATTATCTACATTTACCATATTCTTGTGAAATTTGCGCGTACACAGCCTCAAAAACAAAAATATATACGAGAAGTCCCTATTGTTATTATTAGGTTGAAAATAATAACAACATTTAAGTATACCTTTACTTATTTCGTAGCAAGTATGCATACAAAAAAAGCTTGTAAATGTTAGTTTATATAATTTATTTTTGTGTAAAGTAGATTAAAATATAGATAAATTTTTTTAATAAAATCTATAATTTGTACATATATTTAAATTGCAGATTTTTTTTTATTGCAGTTTTTTCTTTTTACCTGTAACAGCCTACGACTTATACATGTAATTTCTATTACAAAAATTTGCTTAGAAAATATTAGTATATCATGTGCATCTAAGATTTAAAATAGTTTTTTACAACAAGAAAAACTGTTAATTTGTAAATTATACAGCAACGGCATACTGATAGAAAATAACAATATGAGCAAAACTGCTTTTATACACAAAATGTAACAGTAAACACAGTATAAAATATTACTAGACAATAAAAAATACTAAGTTCATACGCATGTGTAGGAAAATAACTCCAGCTTTTATATTTTATTAAAAAACCAGGTTCGTGACTGCATACAAAAAACTTAATTATTAGTTATTTTATAAAAAATCAGTAGATTACAAAAAGTACATGTGCTAATAAAACATTTATGTAATATACTATAGTTAATTTAGGTATATTTTTAGATTTTTTGTGCTTGAATCTTATATTGTTTTTGTTATGATAACGCTGTTGACAGATTTTTGTGAATAAGTATAGAGTAATATATATATTTAAAACCATTTTCAATATATAAAAACGCTTTTAAATTAAATAGAAATTTTCCCCAAACCAAAAGAAAATTTCCAACCCTAAAAGAACAATTGAGTAAGGAAAAACAACAAATTATAACTTTTTTCCTTTTTAAGTTATTGTCTGTACGATTTAATAACAAATGCGTCTATTATTTTCAACTTACACCCTACTGAAATTCTTTGTTTGCCAACATAACCGCTAGACCCAGAAGTTACAGTGTAACTCGTTAAAGTAAAAGAAACCATAAGTCATTGCATAGACCAAAATATAAAAAAACAACAAAAATACAATTTGTGCTATACAATACAGATGATCTGTTCCTGTATCATATCCAGAGCATTATCAACCACGGCGTTCTCCTAATTTTAAGGTTAATCAAGGAGGAAAATAATGCCTATTAAACTTGTAAAACTTTATAGGTTAGATACAAAGCTGGCATTTATTACAGCGGGATAAGTAAACTACTGCTAAAAACACTTTTTAGAGAAAAAGTGTATCGGAGACGTAGCATTGATGAGAAAATGGCATAAAGGCAAGGTGCAACTGCGAAAGTCACAGCCGAAGCCCGGAATTTGTTTGACCAAGGCTAGGCAGTGCATTTTAAAAGATATGGCATAAAAACAATGATTTGCATTGGAAAAAACCTTAATTGTATTTTTTTAAAGATTTTTATATAACATTTTTTTGTTAAGATTTGTTTATCGAAAATATCTCCGCGTAAAAAAAAACCCTTCATAAATTCAAGCTATCTTTTTTTTATATAAGAGAATATGGTACGTGGCCAATTTGCCCCCAGCCCCCAGCCCCCAGCCCATACCTCTCCTCATCACTTTTCCCCACCTACTTCCCCCTTATCTACGCCGCTGGCGAAGGTACCAATATAGATTAAAAGAAAAAAAAAATCAGCAATAAAAATGAGCAGATAAAACAAGAGAAAGCAGATAAAGGACTACATACATCATATACAAGTGTCACAAAATACTTTTTTGTATTTATGATCACATTAAACAGGTATGAAAAAAACATTTGAGAAAACATGAGCCCAAAAAAAAGCTGCAACACAGCTTTGCGCTTTTACATACACTAAAATGCTTTAAACGACGCATATAAGCGCTTTTTAAAGCAATATTTTTTAACTTGCATTTAACACTACCCCATGCCAATCTAGTACTGATAAAAATACCACAAATACTTTAACACTAATAAATAGCTAAACTGTGTCTATAATAGCAGAAATAAGTACAGCAGGCAAGTTTAAACTATAGAGTTATTTCTATTGTTCATGTAAAATTGGCTGCATCTAGTATATTTTTGACTGAATAAATAGCGGTGCTAGATCAAAGAAGGGCTAAAGATGGTAAAATTATACTATGAGTACGCAAAAATTCAGACAGAGATAAATTTATAGCCGCATTACCTCAAGCAATTTTTGCTTGTGATTTCCTATGCCCGTATTCATATATATATGGACAACTGCAAATATGTTTTTTTATGTATATTCCATTGTGAAAAAAAAACTTTGGTAAAATCGTGCGAGGTAACCAGTTAACACATCGCAACATTCATTGTAATGAGTTAATACGCTAGGAGTAAGGAAATATTCCATTTTGGATTGATAGGGGTAATTACAGCACGCATCAAGAAACCATACTGTAGCAGCAACTAAAGCACGCATCAAGAAACCATACTGTAGCAGCAACCAAAGCAAGATTTTTTGCTTAATAAATAACTTAAAAAATAATTTAAAAACCGGTAACTTTTTAAAAATTTTTGGTAATTCCGCTTTTTTTTACAACAAAAAAGAGTATTTTAATACGCTATTTTTATTTTTGTACAGTTTCCTTCAGTTTCGGAAATTACAATATTATTTTGAAGTTTTTTAAAAAAGAAAAAGCGCCTATATGGAAATAGGTTAAAAATTACACTAAAGCGACCTATTTGCGCGTCAATTATCGCAGGATCAATATGTCTGAAATACGGATTTAGTGTTTAAGGAGAAAGCAGTGAAGAACCAGCAATTATACGTAGAAAAAATTTATTAAAGGCTAGAAATAAATCAAAATTACTGCTTATTATCTCTTAGTGGGCTTTTTAACATAATACAATAGAGTTTAAAGCTTTATGTCATTTTTCATGTGTTTTAGTCTATAAGAAATTACATGCGAATATAATTCTAAAAAAGCTAATAAGGTTTTTTTCTAAATATAATTAAGGAATATGAATTACAAAAAAACAAGATATATAAACAAAGGCCTACAAATTAGACAAAAAAACCAGAAAAAAAAATATGGCATAAAAAGATATTTTTCTGTATAGGTTGTTCTTGTCGGTATAAAAAATGTTCTTTCTTATAGCTGGAAAATGTATTTTTGGTCTTAAAAGTTCTTTTTGAGTACAAAAGTCCTATTCGAGTCGTAAAATGTTTTTTTTTGGGTTGAGAAATGTCGGTCTTGGTTTGGAAATTTAGTATTTTAGGGTTAGAAAATGTTCCATTACGGGTTGAAAATGTTTTATTCGGACCGGAAAACCTTCGTTTTTCTTTGGAAATGGTATAAATAGAAAATTATTGGTTTGCGTCGTTCGTGAAAAATTTTTTTCATAAAATAAAGGGCAATTTGATGCGTAAAATAATTATTGTATAATATCCTTTTTTACTAGAAAATAGGTTTTAGTACATTAAAAAAGATGTAAAAATGACAAAAAAAACGACGACACAGTTTTCCATGTAAATAGACGGTAGGTGTCGATTATATACTTTGCAGTATTTTTCGTCCGTGTTAAAGCCGTTTGCGATATAGAATGTTAAATATTAGTATACAATTTTTTTTTATGATGAATGCAACATTAAAAAAAAACCGCGTTTTAACTGCATATGCCAGCTTAAAAGTTAAAGATTGAAAGTGTTATCTTTAGCGGCTGCCGCATACAATCAAACCAACACAAAAACACTTATAGAAATTTATGGATAGTATCGGACCATGTGAAATGAAAAAATACTATATTTCAGCTTAATCCTGTTTTCATGTAAGTTTTAAGTAAACGTTGATAATACTGCTGTATATTTCTAGATTCATTTTTCTTCTAGCTGCGTAAACCAGTATTTTTTTAAATAAAAAAAAATCGGTGATGCTTTTACCGGTGAATTGCGTATTAACAAGTATCATCATAGCCAATGTTTGCTTGTGTTTATAAATTTGCATGCTGTATATTTTTACCTACACGGAAACCAGGGATATTTTATTTTTGTATAGTTATACCATTTGGAATAAAAATCAACCTATTGTAAAGTCGTATAGTCAGAAAGTTGACCTTTTGTGTAAAAAATGTATCTTTACTGGGTGTGAAATACTAACAAAAAGTTATTTTTTTTATTGGTTATAATTATTTTATGACTATTGTTAAAAGACTTAAAATTAAATTTTGTTTGTAAAAAGGCTTAAAAGTATTTGGCAACCTTTATTGACTGTAAAAAATGTTACTTACATATATAAATATATGTTCGTTTTAAGATGAGTCTTTATACCTTTCACAAAAAGATAGAATACCCGAGTTTTTACCAGTAGCAAACTTACTGCATATATTACACCAGAGTATGTAATGCTTAGTGTTCGATAATCCTACTGTTACTTTTGCAATATATACTAGTTGACAATATTGGTTATATGTTTTTTTGTGTTCTTTATATACGTTTTAAACTCTCTTTATGAGACAACTCATATAAAATTGTATATAAAATAATAAGTAAAAAACATGGCAAATGTTTTTAAGACATAAAAATTTCATTGAACACATATAGGCGACGAAGTTTTTAAAATAATAGAAACATCAATAAAAAGGATGAACAGTTGATACCCAACAAAGAGCCAAGATACACTGCTTGCATAACGCCAAATGCTAGAATATACAACTGATAGAAAAAAGTTACAGAAGAAGAGTTTGGTTTTATTTTACATATTTTCAAATTAACAAATTTATTACAACAATATTTAATATCACATAATTATTGCAAAAATACAACTTTTGTAAAGTATTACTGTAACCTGGATTAAAAATATGTAAAAATTTTTTTTTCATTAATTGAACAATAATATACTTTAAAAAAAATACATATTTTAGTCACTGTTATGCATATTAATACACAAAAATTAATTTGGTAATAAAAAATTATAGTTTGCGAACACAGAACAAGATATCATGACTGAATAATACTGCGTTTCGCAAAATATTACCTGTGGCATAACTTATGCAAATGAAAAGCATTAATACCTTGCAAATCAATACATATCTGCAGCAACAAAATACACTACAGCTTTAAAAGCTTTTTCGTACATTTTTTGCAAGGTTTCTGCCATAAGAGCGTTTTTATTCCGTATATTACATTTATAACCCAAGAGTGTAGTATTTCTCTGTTATTTAAAAATTTGGTGAAGAACAGCATATGAGTGCCTTTATACTATGAAAACGCAAAAAATTCTCTTTGTACCGATGACAACTCATATTCCAATATTTTTTTTTCATATGTGTTATTTGGCATTTTTATTGTATTAAAATACACCTTTAGATATTACTTAAAAATACAATACGTTTGCAAAAATGCCTTTGGGTAATTTCTCCACTTTAAGATGAGCTGTTTAATACAAATACTCTCGTAGAAAGATATTTTTTTGTTTTTTATGTTGATTTTAGTTGTTTTTTTTTCTATTTATTCATAACCTTTTCCTTTTCTTATGTTTGATTGGTTATGTTCAAGCGTCTTATGTTGCAAAAATTATCTGTAACTCATTAACAATATAATTCGAGTTTATCTAGTTTTTTTTAAAAGTTTTTGGGAGTTTAAGTTTAAACAGAAACTATTTTTCTTACTATAGTAAAATTCAGAGAAGTTTACTTAAACCGTTAAGTATAGAATACAACGAATTATATATACATTGAATGCCTATTTCGGAGGCGGAGACACGCCATTGACCATGCCCTATTTTTTTTTCGAGGGCCTACTTTCGCAATATTAGTTTTTTTTGTTCTAAAAAAGACTATTTTTTACAAGACAAAATATCTAACAATGAATACATTTTAGAAAATTTTTTTCTGGATAGTAAATGCTTTTTTATGTATAATCCACGCATTTTATATACAAGATGTGTATAATAACAATAACTTTAAACTTTTATACTTTATTACGACGCAAAATATAAAAATAACGAATAAGTTTATAACAAAAAAAATGTATTTGTATGTCCTAATGCGTATTTAGGATTTTTTTGCTACGGTTTTTGTATTTGTGTGTTTTTTTTTTTACATACTAGTTTTTTTATATTGAAATAAGAACCGAAACCAATTATAATAAAATAAATACAAATTAATTGCTTAAATTTGGCAGTCTAAACACAAAAAACAAATAAACTATAAAAAGAATTCAAAAACAAAACATGAATAATCACCTGAATTTATAGATCTTAGGCATTTTATAAAAAAAACGATTAAAGGCAAAAAAAAGAAATGCATGAAGATTATTTTGTAATACTACACATATATTTACTTTTAAATGTAGTGCGCCTTAAATGGCTAGGCTTTTTGATTCATTATTATTATTTTGCTTTCTTTTTGCTTTTAATTTGTTTTTTTTTTTTGTTCATTATAATTTAAGTATTGTTTTTACAAAATGTACTTTGTGTGATGTATACTTTCTATGCAGTAACAAATTTAAAAGGGTTTTTTTGCAGGTAAGTAACTAAAAAAAAACTTGATTCCCTAGCGTTAATAAAAATTAATGTGGTCAAAAAATGTCTTGTTATATAAACGTTTTTATTTTTTTATTGTTGAAGTCTTCTTAGCGACTGACTAATTCTTTGATCAATCTATTAAATGTTTTTTTCAAAAAAAATTAAATAAAAAAATGGCCCGGTGTTCAGTTGTGATTTGTGACCCGTTGTGATTTGTGATTTCTGTTGTAAAATTTGACTCTACAAAAAATGAGCATAAATAAAACATTAAACGTATTAACAATTTATATTTAAGAGCTTTCATTTAACGAGTTTTTTTTTCTTCATCGTTTATCAATAATTATTTAAGAGCTAAAAGACAAAAATCCTAAAAATTAGATAACCCTATAGAAACGTGATAATGTAGCAAAAAAACACGATATAATGGTTTTTTATTTTAAATAAAGAGTTAAATTTTTTGGCATGAAAAAATACAAAGTGAATGATTATTACAAAAAAACAAAAAAATACTGGAATTTTATACCGGAGTTAAAAAAGCCAAAAACAATCATTGGAATTTTAAATCAATGTTTTTTGTAGCTTTTCGCGGTCACAAATTACATCACTTGGTCACTATCCACAACTGTTGTACCTTGTGAATCGATAAAAGTAGCCATAACATGTAAAGTATTATCAGCATATCTAAGTGCAGTAGCATAATCTTTAACAAAACGCACTTTGTATTTATTTATTTAGCTTGAATTTAAAATATTTAGAAATGAAGGTCTTAACTAATATATTTTTTAAAAATGTATGCGATTAAATGAAAAATTATATTTTATAGATAAAAATGTTAAATTGAAACAAATCACATAACTTGGAATATTTTTAAGATGACTAACACAAAATTATTTGACATATTTGGGGTAAGATTTATATCAGTTTGTATTATTTTATTTGTATGAGATGATTTAAATATACATTTACTGCCTTCAATATATAAAAAAACAACATGTGTGAAAATCAAATGCTTTAGTAGAAAATAATGACAAAAGATTTTATAGGTTATGGCTTATATTAAAACACATATTAAACTTAACTGTAAATTTTTGTATAAGCAGTCCGTAAAAGAAAAATATCAAAAGCTCACAAATAAAAACACATATGATTGCCTTTATAGTTAGATGTAATATATTGTCTCAGAATTACTGGCGGTACACACATAAGACATTTTTAATGTGTAGAAATAGCAAAAAATATACAATAAGAAACGTTCGTAGGCAAATTTATTATATTGCATTGTAATATTATTCCATGAAAGGCAATTTTGATATTTCTCATAAAAATTAAAATTAAGATGTTTAACAACTGTGTGGCTCGTTATTCTTTCATTTTATAGTAATGTTGTTATTAATAAAAAAGTGACGCAATATATAAAAAAAAATCCTGTGAAATTTGAAGTGCAAGAAAAAGAAAACTTGTTGGTTTTTTGTATAAATTTCCTATCTCAATCCAATAAAAAACCCGTTCCAAAACATTTTTTAAAATAATTTGGTATTATTCGGTATAAATGATAAAGCATAAATAGGATTTAAATAAAAATATAGTCTAAACATAACTTTAATCCCTTAATATTACAAATAATGCAAACTACTGTCTCATAACTAGGAAAATATAAAAATAAGATCAAAAGACACAATAATATGATGTTTTTTTGTTTCCGTGCCATAAAAATGTAAATATTTTATTTTTTCTAATATAAAGATAGATCGCAACCTAGTTT
Organism: Agrenia bidenticulata; assembly: GCA_034694785.1. Lineage (NCBI taxonomy): Eukaryota > Metazoa > Arthropoda > Collembola > Entomobryomorpha > Isotomidae > Agrenia > Agrenia bidenticulata. Next base: position 2,363 of record JAQFYM010002068.1, on the reverse strand, counting down.
TTGCATTTTATTGCACATTTTAACGATAAAAAGATTTTAATTATATGCTACTGTAAAATTAGACTATTAAAATATTTATTAAAACGCAAAAATGTTAAAAATAAAAAAAAAATTGTTTATAATTCTTTAAAAAAGAAAAAAAACGTATTTATCATATTATAATGTATTTTAAAGAGTAAAAACTTATAGACGGCATTGTAAAACTTTCTAAATATATTTTGCAAAACTCTATTTTTATTAATCTTGTGATATAAAAAGACAAAATTGCATGATTTGAGGCAAATTTATTTTCATGACAGTTGCGATTCCTACCGTATATTTAAGTTTCTTATTTACACTTAAAAAATATATATATATTCTATTCGTAAATTTTAGAAATTTAAATAAGTATTTTTGCATTTTTTTTGCGGTATTTTATGTTCTAAAAAATATATAAATTATCGATATTTTTATGGCGATGGCATTATAATTTATATAGGATTGAAAAAAATTCCCAAAAATTTTTTTCTTTTATTTTACGATGTTTTTACTATTTTTTAATAATATTAATAAATAAAACAGAAAAAACACTTTAAATCATTATTAAATACATCACATGTACCAAAAAATACTGCGAACGACTTAAAACACCTGTTTTAGTGTTTTTGTACGCAGAAAACCTGGTTTGATATTTTCATAAGTGTCTGTCTATTTATATTTATATCTTTTTTACTACAACTTGTATCCAAAATATTAAATTCTGAAAGTACAGGTATTTTACTATACACAGATCAATGTACTTTCAGTTCCCATGTATATTTTGCAGCAAAAAAAAATTTACATATGCAAAAAAAAAATAAATAGAATATATGCTCGTTCATTTGTATTTTTATTATCAAAAAAACAAGATTATTAATTTTTTTATAATAAATCATAAATAAAAATATTAAAACTTGATCATAAACTTTTTTTGGTCATAAATACGTAAAAATAGGCTATCAACATAACTAAATGTATATTTTTATTGTTTGTTTTTTCTATATGTTATTTGTTTTTTTTATTAAGATGATTTGGCAAGTAAAAGTATTCACAACAACGGTTTTTGCACATTTTATAACATACTTCTAAAGTAATGACAACGACTTACATATATAAATTAATTTCGCAATATAAATTTATACTAGAAAAATAAATAAATTTTATAAGTATAAATTTACATCAATAACGAAAAATATATATGTTCTTGTTTCAATGTACAAAAGATTTTGTTTTTAATGTAAAAACGAAGTAATAAAAATCTCTTTTATGAGAGAGAAAATAGCATTCGATAAAAGATTGTTATTACAATATTGTTAAAAAGCAAAGTTATCGAAACCAAGCGATGATCTAATGTACATAATACTTGCAACATACTTATTTATTTTTATATTTGAGCACTGGTTTTTATTTGTAATTTATTAGCAAAAACTAGAACCTTAAAATGGTGAGATCATATATTTCTATAATGAATCGTGTTTTTAACTGAATAAGAGTCTTGTACAGTACATTACCAAAGATAACAATTGATTTTAATAATAGTTTTTTTCAAATGCCTTATTTAGAGAATCTATAAAAAAACTTATTTACGGTGTGCTTGCATAAGTTTATATGTATTTAACATCAAATAGTAAATAAAAAAAACGTCTTATAAACTTAATTTATCAATTGTAACAGGATTTCTTGTTTTTGCATACGTTGGATGGATTTTGTACACTTTTCTTGTGATTTACACATGCCAATATACACGCGAATACGATTTGTGAGTATTTTAGGATTAGCGGGAAGAGTTTGCACTTTTTTACTATAAAAGTTACTAAAGCCATATAAAACGGACAATTTATGACTATGGGTTCGTATCTAATTAGTAGTAAAAGTTACATCGTGTTGGCTATCTATTATTCGCCTAAGTTTGCTTTTTTTTTACTTGTATTTTAAACAGTGCTTAATTTATAAATATACGTCATATTTTGAAATATCAGATTTTTCTTTATAATACATACTTTTTTAGTATAAATACAAAATTTTTTCTACAAAATTTGCACGCTACAAGATATTAAGATGTAGTATTACTATTTTACGGGCACTTAAATTTATAAAAAATTACATTTGATTTGTTTTTTGTCTATTCAGTAGTATAAATATATTGACGGTGTATTATTGTGTAGTACATACAAGTTAAGTCGTTTTCACTTTTTCAGATTTAAAATATACCACCAACGCAATATATTGTCAATTGTTAATTTCGATTTTATTACAAACTTAGTGTTCTCATAATTCAAATTTACCGATAAACTTTTATGCTTCGTACTTTTGTTTTCAAATTTTATTTTACTAATCATTGTTTG